>CAMRHE010000250.1:1057500-1062500 GCA_947044405.1 Leptodactylus fallax
CACATCAAAGTCCAGCGTCATCATGTATAAATAAATTTGACATAGAAATTCCTATTAAGACATCCACATAGGACTTCCATGGTAGAATGCTTCATCCAATAGGTAAATCCAATATGAAACTCTTGTTTAAAAAGTCGTATGAATGTCACGTACGTTACAAACCCGGCGCTTTTCCTGAGGTTCATCAGGGAGCTAAAACATAGATGCCTCCTACACAGGGAACTATAATAAAGTTATTAATAAGCCCAAAAAGTAAAAGGCCTAAATCAATAGCCCACAGAATGAAAGGCAGCACCCTGGGGTATACATGTAAAATGGTATTATGAAAAGTTTGGGCTAGCTGATTTTGCATTTTACCTCAACTACGATTAATGGCCATGATTTAGTTAAAGTCCCTTTTACAGTGTGAGTAAGTGTTGGGAGAGCCTCCTGAGATTTGTGACGCGGTTTAGTTTGGACCAAACACAGCTGAACGGAAACTCCTATTATTATACTCTGAGGTCTCTTCAGATCCAAGAGTATAAAAAACGGAGTTCCAGTGGAGGTGATCAAACATACAAAACAGTGTTTCTTACCTATCCTGAGCTCCGGCGCGAACCCCTGATGTCTTTGGCGCTTCTGACTGATGTCAGTGACCACGTCATGTGATGATGTGATGCCGCGTGAACACTGAGGCCCAATCACAGGTCTCAACGGTCCCTGACAGCAGACAGAAGCACCAAAGAAAACAGGGAGCCGTGCTGGAGCCCAGGAGAGGTGAGTATTACTGTTATGTTTGATCACCTTCCCGGAGCCTCCACATATATATATATACTCTGGTGTCTGAAGAGACAATTTAGGTTTGGAAGTGTTTGCTTCAACTGCAAATATTGTAATAACCAACGTGAACAAAATCAACGTCGGTTATCCTGGTTGATGTTCGGTTTCGGATATTTTTCGATTACTCGCCCAGCCTTAGTAAAAGTTTTGTTTTAATTGTGTTCTAGTTGGAATTTCTGTGAGAACTGTTTTGGTCGCTAGATCCTTATTGTATCTTTCCTCTGTGGTTATTTTGCTGCTTCCATTTGCTATTTTTCGTGTAGTCTGGGTACTACTGGGCAAGAAGTGAAGCGGCACTACACCGGCACTGTGGCACTTTCATATTTAGGATCAAGCTATTACCCAAATAAGTTTTAGCACCTATTTACACTCTGCAATTCTGATTATTATCATCATTATTATTATTGCTCATTTCCGTTCATTGTATGTATATACTCATAAGGTAGTATATAATAAGCCACACTGGTCGTATCATCTTATATATGACTACTGTTTAATAAGCAAGAAGCCGGACTGGAGGGCTCGTGTTTTAAAGTTACAATAGTCGTCCTATATTATTATGTCTATCTAATATGTTATCTTCCTTGGTTAGGTGAATGAATGGTCGCTTAAAATCCGGAAGGAAATGCGAGTGATTGACCGACAAATAAGAGGTTGGTTTAATTCCTGTTGTTTTTATGCTTTATTACAGTGTCTTATTGTAAGATTGCTTGATGGATAAATTTACTTTCCCTCTTCTCTCTTAAAGGTAACCTGTCACATCTATTCTTATCCCCCCCCCCCCAAAAAAAAAAAAAAAAAAGGCCCATGTAACTGCTGCGTCATGTTTTTTCACTTTCCCATAAATTCTAACCTTTTAAAAAGCTGTTCAGATTATGCAAATTTATCTCAACTAGTCACGGTGGGCAGGCACTTCCGCTTGCTTTTCATGCTGCCTGAGTGGTTGTTTTGGCGCTATTGTTTTGGTTATTTTGGCACGTTTCACCATATCGGCCGCCCCACTCCTCTATCGCTATCTGCACCTGAAATCTCACACAGGAACAGTTAGGACTAATCCTGCATGAACTCCTGCTTCTGCTATGTCGCTGCTCGCTGCGCGCCATGGGGCGATATAGTTCAGGCAGAGCTGGCCCTTAATGCGTCTGAAATCTCTCACAGGTGCAGAGAGGAGGAGGGTGGCACGGGGGGGAAACTTGTCAATCACGCCTTGCTGAAGTGCCCACCTACCAGGTAAATTTGCATACTCCGAAACAAAAAAACTATGGTTTTTGCAAACACAGAAATTTGACCTAGCAACATTATGGAAAAGTTCAGAACATGATGCAGCAGTTGCTGGGGCCACTTTTCTGGATCCAGAAAAAACCTGACAGGTTCCCTTTAAAGCGTAACTAAACTTTCGGACAACACAGTCGAGATTAGCATATTTATATCATATATATTATACAGCTGCATATAAATATCCTAATCCCAGCTGTGATATCTCTGGAAATAATATAGGTAGCACTGTAACCTTACAGTAGTGTCACATGAAAGAAAAGAACCTTTTTCATATAATGCCAAAAACAAGTTTGTATGTTTTATAATATCCAAAGTTATAACTGTTTGAAGTGACCGTCCCCCTCCCCTGATTTTGTCTACATGTTACACAGCCCCGCACTCCATACACATTAACACTCAGTGAGAGGCAGGAACAGCTCTCAATACAGAAGCCAGGGGAACAGTGAAAAAATGCAGAATTTCACAGAAAGGATCCAACATTTGTTAAAGTATATTACAAAATATATTAATGACACAAATACTGCCAGAAAATCAAAAGTTGTCCGAAAGTTTAGTTATGCTTTAAGGTACAGTGGGGAAAAAAAGTATTTAGTCATCGCAAGTTCTCCCACTTAAAAAGATGAGGCCGGCCTGTAATTGACATCATAGGTAGACCTCAACTATGAGACACAAAATGAGAAAACAAATTTAGAAAATCACATTGTCTGATTTTTTAAGAATTTATTTGCAAATTATGGTGAAAAATAAGTATTTGGTCACCTACAAACAAGCAAGATTTCTTGCTCTCACAGACCTGTAACTTCTTCTTTAAGAGGCTCCTCTGTCCTCCACTCATTACCTGTAGTAATGGCTCCTGTGTGACATTGTTATCAGTATAAAAGACACCTGCCCACAACCTCAAACAGTCACACTCCAAACTCCACTATGGTGAAGACCAAAGATCTGTGGAAGGACCAGAAACAAAATTGTAGACCTGCACCAGGCTGGGAAGACTGAATCTGCAATAGGCAAGCAGCTTGGTGTGAAGAAATCAACTGTGGGAGCAATAATTAGAAAATGGAAGATATACAAGACCACTGATAATCTCCCTCCATCAGGGGCTCCACGCAAGATCTCACCCCATGGGGTCAAAATGATCACAAGAACGGTGAGCAAAAATCCCAGAACCACACAGGGGGACCTAGTGAATGACCTGCAGAAAGCTGGGACTAACGTAACAAAGGCTACCGTCAGTAACACACTACGCCGCCAGGGACTCAGATCCTGCAGTGCCAGACGTGTCCCTCTGCTTAAGCCAGTACATATCCGGGCCCGTCTGAAGTTTGCTCGAGAACATTTGGTTGCTCCAGAAGAGTATTGGGAGAATGTCATATGGTCAGATGAAACCAAAGTAGAACTGTTTGGTGGAAACACAACTCGTCGTGTTTGGAGGAGAGTGAATGCTGAGTTGCATCCAAAGAACACCATACCTACTGTGAAGCATGGGGGTGGCAACATCATGCTTTGGGGATGTTTCTCTGCAAAGGGACCAGGACGACTGATCCGTGTACATGAAAGAATGAATGGGGCCATGTATCGTGAGATTTTGAGTGCAAACCTCCTTACATCAGCAAGGGCATTGAAGATGAAACGTGGCTGGGTCTTTCAGCATGACAATGATCCCAAGCACACCGCCAGGACAACGAAGGAGCGGCTTCGTAAGAAGCATTTCAAGGTCCTGGAGTGGCCTAGCCAGTCTCCAGATCTCAACCTCATAGAAAACCTTTGGAGGGAGTTGAAAATCCGTGTAGCCCAGTGACAGCCCCAAAACATCCCTGCTCTAGAGGAGAGCTGCATGGAGGAATGGGCCAACATACCAGCAACAGTGTGTACCAACCTTGTGAAGACTTAAAGAAAACGTTTGACCTCTGTCATTACCAACAACGGATATATAACAAAGTATTGAGATGAACTTTTGTTATTGACCAAATACTTATGTTCCACCATAATTTGCAAAAAAAATATTTAAAAATCAGACAATGTGATTTTCTGGATTTGTTTTCTCATTTTTTGTCTCATAGTTGAGGTCTACCTATGATAACAATTACAGGCCGGCCTCATCTTTTTAAGTGGGAGAACTTGCACAATTGGTGGCTGACTAAATACTTTTTTTCCCCACTGTAGCTCATAGCTTCTCCTTCATTCCATGCTACCTCTGTAGTCCTCTAGTTTCCCTTTAAACTTGGTTCCAGAGTTCAAGAATGACCCTTTCTGTAGCACAGATTGACAACATAAGAATATATTACCCTCTAAATAAGAGCAGCCCCAATTTTGGTGTCCTAGAGTCGTCTTTATATTGCATGGACAACCATAAATTCATACAAAGGCCTGGCTGGCTGTGGCTTCCCCTGGCAATATGAGCTGTGTGCTAGGAGTGCTGAGAGGGGATCAACCTGGCATCGCCGTGTGAAAATGGCTGTTTCTGATGAGACAACCCTAATAAAAACAAAAGTGTTAAAAAAGAAAAAAATAAATATCAGTAACACAGATAAAATGCTCATTGTTTGGGGTTTTTTTTTTTTTTTTTTTTTTTTTAAATAAGTGTCAAAATAACCTGCATAATAAAATTAAAGGGTACCTATCATTTCACTAAACCCTTGGCATGCCATAGTGAGAAGTCAGAAGTTTTGCTGAAACAAAGGGGCTCCCAAGTGGTGTATGGGTTCATTGAAAGGTTATAAGTTTGTTCACCTGACATGGGGCACTTGGCATAAGCCTCATGGGATTTTTTTTGCCTTCCTCTAGATCCGTGGTGGCGAGCCTATGGCACGCATGCCAGGTGTGGCACTCAGAGCCCTCTTTGTGGGCACCCATCTGTTGAACAGATTATACTATGTGGGGGTCTTTTTGCAGCAGATTGTTCT
>CAMRHE010000250.1:2867500-3049447 GCA_947044405.1 Leptodactylus fallax
GTGACCTTCTTGCTTACTGGCTGTGCCTGGTATTGCAGTTGACAGTTCCCATATGTATAAAATCAACATCAACCAAATTAGCCATTTTCAGTGGGGTTCGGATGATCTGATGTGTATGGGGGGTGTCCTGACTTTCTCAGACATCATCTGTCGGGGATGTATTGGGCTGTTGAATTTTACAAGCCTGATCCTTTTATTCTCAGCTGTGGTCTACTCCCCTCCAAATTCAGAAAACATGCACACTCAGCTGTACTGAATCTGCATGTCTATGGGGTTGTTAGAAGGAATATCTGTTGGTCTTTTCACAGGGATCCAGCAGACGCGTCATATAAAGCACTGCTATGTCCATAGGAATTGATCACTCTTATGGTACAATGCAAGGAGAAACACAAAAGAGAGGCAATCTCAATGGCTGCAGCCAGACATGTAGGTGCTCTAGCTCAGCTGGAGCCAATACCACTTTATAATTGATGGTATGAGCCATGGCTTCTGCTTACAAGAACCACAATAATGTTGCAGGGAAGGAAGGAGAAAACCAATCGTAATTCCACCAGTCCATGGTTTGACTAATACTAAGGCTTTGAGCCAGGGCTAGGACGTGAAGCTAACTTTGCCACTGTTGGTACCATACCCATACTATCCACAAATGTCCAGTTAGAAAACAGTCTCAGCAGCAGTGTACAGAGTATAAGAGAGGTCTGATATGATACATAAAATTTAGGCCTTTTGCAGGTGCTGACTGGTACCAACAACCTTCTAAATGTTTGCACCAGGACATCCTATTTTGCTAACAAACAAGCCCATGTGGAGTTCATGTCCCTTTGTGGATTCTCAACACCCATTAAAATTGGGGAGAGACCAACCTGGTATGCCCTGTCTGAAAGGGCTTCATAGCAGTCACACCAGTGGCATACATAAAGGATGCAGGGCCCATAGAAAAGATAAAAATTAGACCTCTTTTTTCTACTACTTGGCACCACCACGTGATCACTTCTATGACAGAAGGTCCTTTTTAGCTTGTCAACATAGTATCACTTTACAGGTTCTTATCACATATCATAATGGTGGTGAGACCTACCTGAAATCAAAGTTCATAGGGTGAAGAAGAATTTTTGCTTTGACTGTTGTATGTCCCAGTGCTATTACTATTTGGCCATGAATACTTCTTCAATACCTCAGATTAGGAAATAGTGGTAGTACTAGAGGATATTCCAAGACATTTACTTGAATGGGATGTCTCATGATAGCATACACTGTCCATATGCCCTATCAGAGCACAAAGATGGCCTACTTGTGACCCACTATTTATGAGTCAGAATGAAGATTTACTGTGTATTAACAGATTGTGTTCTGGTGGACACGAACTGTCCATCGGAATGGCCACCATGTAGTACTACTTTTGCTCTGCAGTCAAGGGAGTAACTATAGTGGGTGCAGCAGTAGCAGTTGCTATAGGGCCCCAAAGGTCCTTCTGATACATAAAATATACTACTTTTATAAATGACACAAATTAGGTAGGGGCCCCATTACAGATTTTGCATTGGGCCCAGGAGCTTCAAGGTACACCTCTAGCGTTGGTGGCCACTACAGTGGAAATGCCTGGCTGGCCATGACTGCCCAACACCTATTGGTAGCCCAGGGAACTTTGAAGCAGGCCCTAGGTCGATCAGGTGATCACTCCAAGGCACAATCGGGAAAGAGATGACTCCTTTAATTGAGATAAGTATAAAAATCTCATACACTTCAACAGGGTTTGCAAATGAATGAGAAAATACAAAGAAAAATATCTTTGGCCGTACCGCTTTAAGTTGGTACTGAGCAGTGACTATACTACCATCACTTCATTTAGTCGCTGTCATCCCTCTGGAAGTTTTAAAGGGGTTAATGAGCTATTTATTCCTTTATTGTTATTGGAAATTACAGTCCCCCGAACACTTATACAAGAAGATTAAAGATGGATGCTCTGGAAGACTTTCTATAGTCTGATAGGCTATTATTTTCTGGTTCATAACACAAAATAGTACTTTTCATCAGTAAGCTCATATTCTCTAGATGATTCAGGAATTCACAGACCAAAACCAATATGAAACATTTGGCTCATTTTAATACTTGTAACCGAGAGAACTACAAAAATAAAGTTAGATGGTATGTAGAAATATACCGGGAAAATGGCAGATAATAAGAAAACTTTAGATACGGGGAACGAGAAGAACATTACAGCCAAGGCAATTATATGATAATGTTATACCAAAAGGAGAGGATATGGAGGGAGGAGAAAGTGAAGGTTATATCGAAATTACAGCCATATATATATACTAGGGGGTCCCATATAGTACTTGTAGGACTTCTCCTAGATGAGGCCAACCAAATCCTTCTACAGAGATAAACACTAGATCACTTTTTGGGTGTTGTGGATATAGATTATTATCTTATAAACAGGTATAAAATAAACCCAGCAGAATATCATTGACCGCCTATGGCCAGAAAACTGTAACCCAGCAGCTTATTTGCAACATTGCAGGGGGAGACTATCAGTCTCTACCTCTTGGCGATGGTCTAGGGCCAAGAGACACTGGTGCAACACAACAGTGGTCTTTGCGCCCCCTATAGTTACATCACTGTTACTGCAATCAGATACAGGTTGGGGCTGCTCATCCTACCCTTGGGAAAGCGCTTCCAGCCATGTCTGTTGTATTTTATGGTGCAATGCCAAGCCAAGTGGTGGCAGATTATAGGTAAATATAGTTTGGAAAGCTCCACCCCCGAGTAAAATTGGCTCAAGACAGTATATGGGAGGAGATGTATGGAGGTGCAGCACTGTAGAGAGCCTTGTTTTTTCGCTTTATTTTTTTTCTTTGAAACTACTGTGTAAGTCTCACAAATGTCCTAAATCTATGTTTGACATTTCTTCTATTGGTTGTATCACTTGATTTTTTCCAGAAAATAAAGAAATGGTTGATTTTACCACTCTAAAGAAGTAAAACTTCTAACTTTCTAAGAAGTATGGCAGCAACAGATGTATTTATAGATGATAAAGTGATGGCAATGCCAGTGATAAGTGACCACTACATCGGTGTCACTATTCCATCTTCCATGGTAACTTAAACAGGAGAAGAAAAGCTTTTTCCACTTCAGGGCTCTGCTGCACGCCCCGGAGAGATTGAGTAGATTTGTAATAACTCACAGACCTTTCACTTACATTTTTGGAGAACTGAAGAATTGCGCTGTGCCCTGAAAGTGGCTGCGTGAATTGCCTAGAACAATGCTGACATTTAGCATGAGAAAAAGATCTATGTTTTATTGCAGGCCGAGAGGTGATGTTAATAAACCTTACACAATACTATGAATCATTATTTTAACCATGTGTAGGGGGAATCTATCTATCTATCTATCTATCTATCTATCTATCTATCTATCTATCTCATATCTATCTATCTACTGTATCTATATGTTTATCTATCTATCTACCTATCTATCTAATGTCTATCTATCTATCTATTTATCTATCTACTGTATCTATATGTTTATCTATCTATCTATCTATCTATCTATCTATCTGTTATCTAATTTATGTCATTTTATCTGATCTGTCTATCAACTCATATTTATCTCATATTATCTAATATATCTGTTATCTAAGCTATATATGCAAATCTATCTAACTCATATCTATCTATCTATCTATCTATCTATCTATCTATCTATCTATCTATCTATCTCTCTATCTAGAAAACCAAAGTAAAAATCTGCCAGCATCTTGAAAAAGATGGAAACTTCTGTAGTGGAGGAAACAACAGTGTTTCCTCCACTACAGAAGTTTCCATCTTTTTCAAGATGCTGGCAGATTTTTTACTTCAGTTTTCTACTGAGGCTCTATCAGCTCCTGTGCATCTTGTGGGTGAAAAAAATGACCTGATGTCAATGCTGTCACCATTTTATATTCTTTCTTTCTATCTGTTCATCTATTATATAATCTATTTATCTCATATCTATCTATCTCTCATATATCTGTCTGTTTATCATTATTAATTTATTTATTATGGTTACTTATATAGCGCCATCATATTCCGCAGCGCTTTACAGACATTGTCAGTCGCTGTCCCATATAGGGCTCACAATCTACATTCCCTATCAGTATGTCTTTGGAGTGTGGGAGGAAACCAGAGTAAACCCACGCAAACACGGGGAGAACATACAAACTCCTTGCAGATGTTGTCCTTGGCAGGATTCAAACCCAGGAGTCCAGCGCTGCAAGGCTGTGGTGCTAACCACTGAGCCATCGTGCTGCCCCACCTATTATATAATCTGTCTATTTCATATCTATCTATCTTTCTATCTATCCATCTATTTATACATCTATCTCATATCTGTCTGTTCATCTATTATACTGTATAATCTATCTCATATCTATAACTAATCTGTTTGATCAAATGTGTATAACAAAAAACCTCTAATTTATAGAATATATTTGGTGATTTTATCAATATTAGTAATGCCTTTTGGCTTTCCATTACCATATGTCCTGTTGCTGTGTGCGGAGTGCGGCTGAAGTTTTTTGTATTAATGAATCAACAGTATCTATTATCTATTCTATGTCATATCTATCTATCTATCTATCTATCTATCTCATATCTATCTATCTATCTATCTATCTATCTATCTATCTATCTATCTATCTATCTATCTTTCATCTATCATTTCTGATAAGCCACATGTAGCATTAGATGTGCAGGGTACACATGAATTGGAGCAGATCTTACAATGTAGCGGCTCTGTCACATATAAAGTAACCCAGAGCAGTGGACCTCCATCTATAATGTCCATGTATCCTAACAGAGTATGTGGACAGGGGTGGTCCTGGTGAGGAAATCTGTTTCATCTTCAGATACTTCTGGTTTGTAATTTCTTTGTTGAAAAAGTAAATCTTTACCTTTTGTGTTCATGTTATCGTCCATAAACTCCCATTGTAAAGCCAACCAGTGTGCTCTGCTAGTCCATGCAGCAAAAGTTATACCAATGTAAATGGGGGCCTATGGATACCTGTGATGCATGCACTGGGAGTTTTTCTGGATCATAGGGCAAACTTACACTGCAAAAAGCAGTGTAAAATTTCCCTAAGGATATGTCCACATGGGTTGTATACTGGATGTGGACATGTTAGTGCATAATGCACCAGCCAAGTGGATGTCATTTATACAACCCTTATCCTCACATTGTGCAAACACTCCACAGTGTAAATTGACCTGTGTTGGGTATTTAAGCCATATCGTGTCAATATCTGCTGTATGTCTTCACCTTGCACCAATTACCGCATGAATACTGATGCAAAATCACTCCATTTTGGACATTTTTGTGCCTTGGTAGGTGTTAGGAAATTCTACAGCTAATATACCTTAATGTAAAATCACCAGCAGACAAGTCCCACGTGGACGTACTTTTAAACTTCTTTCACCTATGGGTCAGATATTTTTGAAATTTTTTGATAATTTTTTTCTCTATCTACCTACATTATCAAGAATTTATAGAAGATGGATAAGGTCATTCGATCCGAATACGATTACAATACAATGGAAATTTTTTTTCTCCTTTCTTCGAGGCTCTATGTGATACAGATTGAGGTGGGGTTGAGATGTCTTCTCGGCGTCTCCCAGGCATATCATATCAACGCCAAGTGGGGGCGCTTCCGTCTCACTGACACCTTTTAATTGCACTTAGTCCTTGTATAAATATTTCATCATTGGTTCAATGGACCAAAGGAAAAAGTAATCGGGAGATACAGCTCGGAGCCTGTGCTAAGCAGCCGGGATGAGGCTCTCAAGATACGTGCAATTTTTTTTTTTTTGCTTCTCTCTTATCACCATTAGCCATTTTCACTGGATAGAGATACAAAATAACTAGCCTTTACAGCGAGCCATTAAACTGTCATTTGGGCAACTGTGCATGAAGAGGCATCAGATAACGGTCAGTGCTGGAGCAGAAAAGAGTTTGTGAATCATGGTTGTCTTTGCCGTACTTAAATCACATTTGCCACTGAAGCAGTCAAGGGTTTTATTAAAGAGAGAAGCATTCATCTAGAGCCATGTATCAAAAATGTGAGTAAATAAAAGCCGTACAATTCCTCCATTCCTTTTCATGTTTTATTTATCATAATGGAGCCCCGAACAGGAGAACAAATGTAAAGACGAGGTCGGATAACAAGTCGGAGGAGAGACAGCTCTACTGACCATGAAAGTAGACAAACACGTTTTTGAATTTTCTGTGGGTATTTGTGTTTTTTCTGCACCCTTTGTGGTCATAAAATGGTAGAATTTGTTACAGTCGAGTAAGTCGTTACCGCCTAGGTGTTCATTTAGAGCCACGCTGAGCTAAACTGGTAGAGAAAAGCACCATAGGAGAGACTGATGGAAGATCATCTTAGATACTTATATAGGACAAATACATTGTTTTTCAAAAAAATTTATTACCATGGCCCACTTTGAGATCATCTTATACTCTGGTGGGCCAGTCCAACACAAGAGTCACTCTATGTCATAGCTGTTCTCTAACATTTGAGTCTTAAGTCCCTCCTTTAAGACTTCGGTCTTAAGGGAGGGACTCCTGTTTATGACGTTCTTATTCTATTCTATTCTATTCTATTCTATTCTATTCTATTCTATTCTAGTGTAGTAATAATAATTAATAATGTAATATTAATCTTAATGGAACTCTTTTGCTCAGCTTATTGCCTCTGGAGTTCTATTTCGTCCGAACCTTAGGTTTCCGCACCGGTTCTGACTACTTCTGAGTCACACTCATGTCAAGTGATCGGAAACAGCACTGAGTCGGTCCGCCTCCTTCCTCCTCTTTCTCGTCTTCACAGGTATTACATGTACCATGGTCGCTGGCTTTACTATTATAATGATCTAGTCTGCCAACCCCCAGCTACACAGGTAATACTAGTGAACACAGGAGAGGAGGGGAATGGTGAATCAACTTGGATGCCAGGTGTCATTTCCCATGACCCTGAGTCGGAATCCCTGGAAACCTGAGGTTTGGGCTAAATAGGACTCCAGAGGAAACAATGTGGAAAAAATTCCTAGGTAACCCTTTTAAAGGCCCAATGCTTTTCAAAGTTTATAGTGCAACTATTTAAAAAAATATTCAATATCATTGGAATCTTAAATACAAATTTATATTTTTATATAATGGGATCCAAAGGTTCAACAAAAGGCAACCCCAATAAGAGGCGACTTTGGAAATACCGTTCCGCAAGTATCTTACTAAAATAAGGTTACTGCAGCAGTGAGACATAAAGAAGTCTAGTTCCTCTTAAAAAGAGAGTCTAGCGGGTAATATATTTTAGAAAATGGTCATAATGGTTTAATAACTAGAATAAGCTATTTTTATGTCTGTAATTCCGCACTTTTGGTATTCCGATGCTTCCTAGGTACCCCGCTGCTCCCTATTTCCTGTTTCCTCTGAACATACAGGAAATGACTGCTCAGCCAATCACTGGCCACAGAGGTGACCCACCCTAACCTGTGATTGGCTGAGCAGTATTGAAAAGGACCAGGAGGTAGAGAGCAGCAGGAGAACCTGGGAAATACAGGAACCGCAGTATCGGAGGTTCTGTTATGTCATAAATGCATATATTATTTTTTAAGCCATTCTGCAGGTCTGGCTTGTGAGGAATCCCCCGGACTTTCATTCCAGAAATCTATGGTGGTGTGAGCTAAAGGAATATGGATGTACTCTTACATGTGTCTAAGGTTATATTAAATTTTTGCTAGACCCAATCCATAAAACTGACTAAAGGTCCAAATCTCCATTTCATGTAGTTAAGACTCTGTTCACACCAGACTTGAGCCTCTCTCTCTCTCTCTCTCTCTCTCTCTCTCTCTCTCTCTTATATATATATATATATATATATATATATATATATATATATATAGTAGGCTGAATCATATTTCCTTGTATAGGTCACACATTCAGACATGTATGTTGCAATGTATGTAGGCTTCCATGTTGAAAACAAGGCATAACCTTGCCAAAGAGCTTTCCTATTATATATGCAAAATGAAGGGCAAACATCTACTAGGCCATGGTGCAAATACCTTCACTGTTCCCATTCATGAACAAATTTCTTACTTGTTTGATGACATCACAATGTATACGATGCATCAATTGTTTGTGTAGTCAGGTAAGTCCCCCTTGTCTGATGCGTCATGATATGTTATTGCACCCATGTAATGGGGGTTGGCACATGTTTGTGGACCCCCTCAGCAACTTTTTTATGACCCCTACTCCTAACTATCATTGACTTTGATACTCAATACCATAGTCATATACACACCACTGTATTATGGCTTCACCTGGTCATATGGAACACAGAAACTGTCCTTGTTTTAATGGATTTTGGATCAGAGCAGAAAAATGACAGGGACTTAGTGGATTTTAGTAGATCAAATTGACATCATCCATTTCATTCTAGAAAAAACAATTTGTGAAAACAGAGATGTTGAAGGTTTGATAAATCTAGAGCTGGTTCATTCATCTCCAGCAGTCACTGTAGATTCGGAAATTTTGGCACGGTCCAACTTCACTAAATCTTTCTATGTGAGTACGGTTGGTAATTGCTGAAGATCGCTATCAGTCTTTCCTACTCCTGCCGATAAATGCTTCACTGAGTTCTCTGTTCTCACAAAATATTAACAAAACTGGGATACAAAAATACAAGAACAAGTGTCATCAGGTGATGGGAAGATGCAAATGTACAGTATGTAGAAAGATATGACAAATCCGAAATCACCAAGTAACAAGGGAACATCATGCCAAATTTTAAAGAAAGACTAACTTTTCATAAACTTTACATAAATCTGTAGTACAATGTGTATATGAAGAGTAACACCATTTTTGACCATGATGTGCATTTTGTAGCATTTTTCCCCTCTACAGGCTTTATCTTTAATTTTCAGTTCTTCCTGAGCTGGTGGTTGGATCTTAGATGCTATAATATCTTGCATATGCTGCACACAGTAAGTAGAGGAGAAGATGCTTTCCAACTCTCTCCAACTCAGAAGCTGTAGCAGGATAATATAGGACATTATAGAAAAGGACTGACCTGTATTGATGTGAATAAAGCACTTGGGGTTAGATAGCTCCTATTTAGCTGCATCAGCATTTGTCTGTCCCGAAGTCTCTCCTGTCTTACTCAGCTCCTGCTTATCTCCCTCTGGTTTCGGCATAGGCTTCTATGTGAACTGTCACATGACTCCTCTGACCTTCTGTCTGTCTTGCTCTAGCAACAATTCAGCAGAAATTTCAGAGTGAAAGTTAGTGTAGTGAGGATGGATCTAGGGAAAGGAGCCTGATACGTGGAGAAAGAGGCATTTTTCTCTAATAAGATATATTACAAAGTTTCTTATATACGCTTGTACTATTATTTTAAGAAAGCTTTATGACCCTTAAGCCCCACCCCAAACTCTCTTCTTCTTAAACAGGGACAAAGTTGCTCATTAAAATTTTTGGGTGGGGATAAAACACAACTTTTTTTTTGCATTCTAACAAGCCTATAAATAAACGTCAATAGAACCAACAGATGTCACTGATGTCCTATACCTAGCACTTGTTCCCCAGTATGCCAAATTTCACAACAAACGGTAGACACCACGCTTGGGGTATGCAACTTGTGCTTTCGTGCATCCATTTAAAGGGCTGCTGCATTAGTTCTGTGACCACCATGTATAGCAGTTTTCTTGATATGCTGTATAGCACAGTTATTAGTTGACAGAGCTATTATGTGACCACTGTATACTGGTATTACTTGAGCACTGTTTGGCTCAGCTTCATGCAGTATATAGCATTGTTATATACTCAACCTTATGAAGGTGCTTGGCCAATGTATGGCAATGTGTTTTGGGCACCATACTGTATGATTAGACACTATATTGTTATTTTACTGTATGACCATATACCATGTTGGCGGCAGTTAAAGCAAGTATTACACAGGGTGTCAATCTGCCAGCAGATATGTAATTTTATTTAATTTTTTTATATATCTGATGCCTAAATGTAGCAAAAACTTCAGAAAAACATCCATTCACGGTAATGGCTGATGGCCAACTAAACTGTTGGGCATCCAAAAATGGTTCAGCCAAAAAACAGGGCCGGTACAATCCACTGCATTGAGTCCACCTGACCCATTAATATGTTGTTTTAACTCTGTCCTTTCCAGAGAGCCAAACGTAGAGGGAACATTAGTGGTGGTAATAGGAGTGGAGCGGTAACTCCCCGGTGCCACCACTATACAATGGATGGGGCTGAACAGGAGCAGAACCGCTACTGCGCCCTATCCACTACTGTAGCTTCTGGAACAACTGATCTGTATGGGATGTTGGATAAACAGGATAGGTCATCGGTATCAAAAATGCTTTTGGGGCTGGAAAACCCCTTTAAGAAGCTGATCGATGGGAGTGCTGAGAATTAGACCCACACCAAGGATTGGCTATCAATACTGCAAATGTAGAAAAACTTCTTTCAGCCCCTTTACTGCTCTGGTACAGTGCCGTACCAAAAAACATACAGGTGTAGAACCCCTTTAATACAGCATTTCCATATTTCGCGCCTCTTGCTATCTACAAATGCCAATGTGAGCCCTTCTTTTATGCCGCAGGACTTGGTAGCACGACAAAAATGGAAGTCAATGTAATATTATTCATTGCAAATTGTTAAACCGATTCTCTAATACGTGAATGATCATGAGATACGTGGCACCCTATTGACAGCGCATTATTCCATATATCCAGCGATGACTCTTCCCTTAGTGGAACAAGATATGCGAGTTCCTTTTTAGTTGTAAAAGCCTTTGTAACCCGTGAGTACTTGAGCTCGGAAAAAAAAATATTCTGCTGAATTGAAAACTAGACTTAGCTTGTTCTTTTTAGAAAGGAAATTCAATTAAATGGGATTTTAGAACTTTCAATAAAATTGGACTCTCCCCTTTAAAGATAAGAAGCCCCGGGAAGCTAAAGCAAGCTTTATGTAGAAGGGATATCCACTTCTGTTAAAAGTATAATCCTAGTTTACTCTACAATACACACAACAGGAAATCAATGTATGGCGAAATCAATCTGAACACATAAAAACGGAGAACCTACGGAGGAATATCAGAACCTGAAGGATTAAATGGAGTCAAGTGGTAGGCAAAGTGTCCATTGTGTCCCGGCTGGATTAGTTAGTGCTGATTATACATGTGTTAGATTAAGGGGCACATTTACTTTATGTTAATGCAAAGAAATTCAGCAATTTGAAGTCATTTGTATTCCGAGCTCCTTGTGCACTCATATGTCTATGCAGCTTTGTGAGAGTCCTGCACTATATAATGCAAACATATGAAAATTTGGATACATATATGGCCAATTTTAAATTTTATGGTCTACCCTTAGGCCATAAAAAAAAGTACTAGCACCCAACCTCTATACAGTGACCGGAGCCAGCTGCTTCTGACTCCATGCTGTGTGTACTACGGGCGTCAAAAGTGGCCCCGAACAGCTGGGGTTGGCTGTTCGACCCCCATGATCAGATACTTATGACCTATTGTAAGGATAGGCCAGATATAAAAATTCCTACAGCAGAGAACATACAGTATAGAAATAAGACTGATTTAATTCCAGCCTAGGGTACTAGAGCCTTAACCAGGAAGAGGTATGGCCTGGACAGGAAGTTATGGGAAGCAGAATGAGTCCACGCATATAGGATAAACCTTAGAATGTATAGGCTCCTAGGATCCATAAGGTGATGCTGCCTTGGCTCCAGATCTATTACTTGTACTCTAACCCTAACCCACTTGCTTTGATGTGGACAAAGGGGGTGTTGCCTAAACCTCCTAAGAGCCCATACAGTCTAGGTAGCGCCATCCAGCCAGTGCTCATGTACGCAGCATGGGCGTAACTATAAGATTTGACCGGGTCTGGAAGTCAAGGGGGCCCACAGGTCACCCTCAGGGCTTTGATCTCATTTCCTTTGATGGCTGCTAGCCTGCACTGTAAATGTATTATCCCTGTCCTCTGGTGCACTATAGTGAGATTTTTTTGATACACAGCCTTCCACTGTCAGAAAGGAGAAAATGAACCCTTTCATTGAAAAAAATAAAGGTAATGTACATGATTAATGGAGGGCACTGTTAATGGATGCAAGGATCAGTTGCACAGGGGAACCCAGGCTGAGCTTTTGCATCAGGGCCTTTAGTTATGTCCCTGGTGAGCAGTGTGTGTGTGTATAGTGCCTACAGTATTTACTGCAGGTCCCTCAGCTCTTACCTCATTGCAACCTCGCTGACAGGACGGGCTTTGCGGAAACAGTGACTCTGAGCTACAGACGTAGACAAAATTGTTGGTATCCCTCGTTAAATGAAAAAAAAAACCCACAATGGTCATAGAAATAACTTGAATCTGACAAAACTGGAATTTGCCAAACTACATGTTGACAAGCCGCAAAGCTTCTGGGAGAATGTCCAATGGACAGATGAGACAAAAATTAAAATTTTTGGCAAGGCACATCAGCTCTATGTTCACAGACAGAAAAATGAAGCATATCTTGAAAAGAACACTGTCCCTATTGTGAAACATGGAGGAGGCTCTGTTATGTTCTGGGGCTGCTTTGCTGCATCTGGCACAGGGTGTCTTGTATCTGTGCAGGGTACACTGAAATCTCAAGACTATCAAGGTATTCTAGAGAGAAATGTGCTGCCCAGTGTCAGAAAGCTTGGTCTCAGTCGCAGGTCATGGGTCTTGCAACAGGATAATGACCCAAAATACACAGCTAAAAACACCCAAGAAAGGCTAAGAGGAAAACATTGGACTATTCTGAAGTGGCCTTCTATGAACCCTGACCTAAATCCTATTGAGCATCTTTGGAAGGAGCTGAAACATGCCGTCTGGAAAAGGCACCCTTCAAACCCAAGACAACTGGAGCAGTTTGCTCATGAGGAGTGGCCAAAATACCTGCTGAGAGGTGCAGAAGTCTCATTGACAGTTACAGGAATCGTTTGATTGCAGGGATTGCCTCAAAAGGTTGTGCAACAAAATATTAAGTTAAGGGAACCAGCATTTCTGTCCAGGCCTGTTTCAGGAGTTTTTTTTTTTTTTTAAATTCTGTTGAAGCCTGGTTGGAAAGCAATGTCTGACTTTCATTTGTTCATTTTCATCGAATTTTTATATATTATTACTTTTGTCAGATTCAAGTTATTTCTGTGACCATTGTGGGTTTTTCTTTCTTTAAACGAGGGGTACCAACAATTTTGTCCACGTGTGTATATTCCCATAGAAATGAATAGCAGTTATGGAAACAGCATTGCTCAGGCAGCTACGCTATTTCTGTAAGCCTGACCATCGAAGACTGTCAGAAGTGAGGTAAGAGCTTGGGGGCAAAAACTTGCAGGATTCAGAGGTGGGACCCACATCTATCAGACATTTATGACATACCCACAGTGGGAAAACTCCTTTAACTTCCAAAAGGGATTATCCAAAGTATAGAGCAAAGGACACTTATTTGTTACAATGTGCCGCCATAGTATAATGAATATGCAATTGCTTCTAGTAAAATTGTGCAGATTGTGCTTTTTCTCTCATGGTAATTTAATGACACTCCGATTTATGCATCGTACAAGACAATATACAAATTTGATCTTTTAATTTAGCCCAGAATTCCCTGTCAACCTAAAGAATATTTGCCAAATGTTTATAAATGGGGTATTTCATCTTAATCCTTAAATAGCGCCTCTTCCATATGCCTCGCAGCTAATATGGATACATTATGGAAATGATATCTTATAAATAGATATTAGGGCCTTGTGTACACACAAGCTGCAAACCACTTTGTTTCACATTTCTATCACAGACCTATTTGCAATCTATTAGAAAGCTTTTTATCCTGGTATTTTTTACTGTGATTGCTTATAATGAGTGCAAATAGTATGCAAAATACTCTTCAGTCTATTCCCCTGCACTGGAATACACAATGAAGGACATTTACTGCCATATTATCCCTACAAAATACGGTACTAGAACTGCTTGATGTCATTCTAATGAGGAAGTGGAGGACATCTTAAAGGGCTTGTCCGGGCTTTTATAGCCATAAATATATGATCGATAGGGGGTCAACACCCATCCCCTGAACCAAGCATCTGTACAGGTGCCCATTCAATACACAATACGGGACCAGAAGCAGAAAGCTCCGTCCATTTTCTAGGATAGGCCATAAAAAATATAAGCCTGGACAACCCCTATAAAGACCTCTCAAAAAGTCAAGGCATAGCATGTACTGTAGATGTTTGTAGGGTTTTCCCAAATTTAGAGAAAAGGACAGCGCCACCTATAACTGTCAGGAAATGCAGCTCATCAACATTCAATGGAATTGAGATGCAATACCACATAAAGCCTATAGACAAGAGTGGCAGCCAGAACTCACCAAGATATAGACCAAGAGCTATGGACTATCCCCATCACATCCATAGGTCGCTACCACTGGAGTAGACAGTCATTGGTGCACTACTAGGAATATCAGGCTAGGATACAGATGAGCAGGTCAGGATGTCCTGCCGAGGGTCAATTGTGAAGGTGGCCAGAGACGAGTAGTATAGTAGGGTCAATCCAAAATGTAGTCAGAACACGGAGCCAGGGCCATTATGCAGTACTATTGTTTTTGGACAAATATATTGAAATCTGCAATGTAGGCTCCGATACAGATGTGAAGAAAGCCTTCTTATTTGTAAAGTGCTGAGGAATACGTTGATGCTATATGAGTACAATTTTATTACTATTATATTTAACAAGCAGGCCTACACATCAGATAGCTGCCTGCCAATTTCCCCATACACATACAGTATGTCTCAGCCATCCTGAACGTGGAGAGTTACAAGGGTTCACTACAAATTGCACAAAAATCTGCGTTTCTGCTGAACCCCAAATTTTTGGGATTCATCACCCAAGGAGACTATTCAGCAGAGTATAAAAAGTAGAGGCTCAGGGGCAGATCACAGAAAATAAAAAACACTGATACTCACCTTCTTAACCTTTCATGGAGGTCCACTGTTCACCCACGGGCTCTTGTGACCTCTTCCAGGGTCTTCTGTCTGATGTCACACACCCCGGGGTTACTACTTAGGTCTGCGATTGGGTTTGTGATCACAGGGGGCATGCCAAGGTCATGAGGCTTTGACCCGAACATCATGTCGGAGAAGACAATGGTGTGGTGAGGAAAGATGAGTGTCAGTGTTATTTAGTTTCTCTGGCCTTCTTCTTATTATACTCTGAGGTCTGAGGGAACTTGTGGGCGAATTTAGCGAATATTTGTGAAATTAATCCTGTGAGGTTCGTCTATCTCTAATAGGGAATCCAAATGACAATGGGTAGAGCAAGAACAAACAATGGACAGATGTGACCTTCAAACCCACGCACATTCACACCCATAATCTTAGGCATGGCATCTATATCTACACAAGCAAGGCATCTACTAGGTATTATCTGTGCCACTTTCTTAGGTAGCCAGTAAACCCAAGAATGTTTTTTGTGTTATTATAAGATGCCCCGAATGAGCATGCAAAGTAGTTGATATCAGCCAAGCCAAGGACTCATCTGTAGATCACTTTTTTAAGGTTCTTGCCCCTCATCGGTACAGAGCAGAGTACCGACTGGCTGAATGAGATGCCATAGATGGCGCTCAGGGAATGTGGTGGTTTTTATTGAAGAGACTGTAGTGTATGTAGACTTATTCTTAGGCAATGCTCCATGTGGAAAAATATGCAAAGTAGCTTATAACTTGAGACCCATCTTTAAGTATAATCAAGTTTTATTGAATTTTTCTATGAAACAAAAACAATAATAAAACATAACATACAAGGAAATGCAGAAATCAGGCCATAAGCCAGTGCATAGGCAAACTATCAAGTCCAAGACAGGCATGTCAAGGAACAAAAAAGTATGAAAACAATCAGGAAACAAAGCAGAAGACAACAAAAAAAGAAAAAGACACAAGGGGGTGAGGGACAGACCACAAAGGAGGAGATAAGAGGAGGGAGAGGGGGTGAGTCTGGGGTGGGTGGTAAAAATCACCAAGGCAATAGAGGGGAGTCTCACAAGACCAGGACGGCCTACGAAAAGAGATTGGTAAACTCTGAAGATTCCTGGAACACAACCCACGGCCGCCAGAGGGCATCGAACTTGGAGGAGTCTGTGGAGTTCTCTGCGACCAAAACCTCCATCCGCCTGATGAGAAGGAACTCCTTTAGCTTCTCCATCAGTGAGGGGGTTGTAGAGCTTCGCCAGTGCCGAGGAATAACCGTCCATGCGGCCGTGAGAAAATGACGCAGGAGATCTCCCTTAACCTTGGATATCTTACCCGGTATAAGGAAGAGGAGAGTCAGTAGGGAAGAGGGAGCCACGGGACGACCACTAACTGTTGTGTATAGAGAGAACACGTTGAGACCCATCTTTAGACTCTGTTTCGAGGTTCTCACCAGTACAGAGTAGTGTACTTACTACTGAATGAGATGCCAGCAATGGAGCTCAGGGGAGACCCATCTGTAGACAGAATTGTTTAGAGGTTTTTGCTCTTCATCTGTATAGAAGAGGGTACTGGCTGGCTGAATGAGATGCCATTGACACAGCTCAACATGAGGGTAATGCCAGGTTCACACTAACATCTCCTAACCATTGTTCTGGTCTCTAAAAAAAAAAAAAGTTACACACAGTTAGACTATAACTGGGCTCCATTGAGTGTCTGTCGTCTTAAAACTTAAACTGGTGGAGTTTCCAATGAAGATGTGAACATAACCTTACTGTTTGGCTTGAGAAGAACAAAAACAAACATCATCACACTTGGCCTCCATCATCTTCTAACCCACAGAACTTTCAGACCTCACTACTAACCATTGTACCTCCAGTTCTACACCTTGTACCTATATCAAAGTTCCGGAATAACCATAGAAACCATTCCTTCCTTCCAGTTGTCACCAAATATCAATTTCACTTATTCTCAGCGACTTCTAAGCAAAAAATAAATGAAATGCTAAAAAAATTCCTCCAGCGCCAGAGCAGCTCGAGCGTTTCCCGCAGACCTTTAAAGTGTCGATTCTGCATGACTAGCTAATTGATTGTTTCAGCCGAGGTTAATTAATTAATTAGTTGCAGACTGGAATTAAAGATTGCAGTCATTCCCGACTTTCCATTAATGGGTCGCAAAGAGGGAAGGCAAAAAAAAGAGAGAGAGGAAACCTTTATTAGTACATAAATGAGTGTTTAAAGTCCACGTAGAGAGTGATACATTTTCGATGCTTCCATTAAACAAACCTATAAAATGACTTGCTTCATTATGTATTTTAGTTATTTTCTCCACATTTGCTGATATCTTCGCTTCACCTTTTTTTTTCCTTTTTTGCCAGCCGGTTGTAAATGCCTATTTGAAATCAATTTCTCTAATAATGGGTTTAATGAGCTCATCAATTAAGGCTGCCATAATGAAATGTAAGTGTGTGCTTTCAGTTATCAGTTAAACTCTGTAACTAATTTCCATGCTCCATCTATCAAAAATGAATGGCTAATATTGTTTAGCTTCTGCTATAGGACGATAGCGAGACCCAAGGCCCTTCTTCTAACCTAATGTCCGAGAGTTCTTCAGCGGAGGAGGGGGGGGAAAAAAAAAAATACATAATGACTCTACAGATCTGTCCTGTCCTGAGGATGATAGGAGGAGTGGTCCTTCGGCAGCTTGGTAATTATTAATAATGAATTACATTTTGGAAGCTATTAGATAAACTGATGGCTGCACATAGGACATGGGTAGAAGGTTATTACCTACCCGAGTATGACACAGGGCCGACTCCTGATCCACTCCACCATCGGCTTGATAACAATGAAATTCTTGTTGGAAATGCCTGTCAAGTGGAATGTGATTATTATTATAAATGGATTATGTATTATATGCAATTTATTATTTTATTTATTTTTAGCGATTTTATTTATTAAAATTGTAAGCCCTGTTGGAGACTGAATGGAATGGTGACCATCTCTCTACAGCATTGTGGAAAATGGATTTATGAATTTATTTATTTATTTTATGTATTTATCTATTTTATTTATTTATTCCTTTATTTATTTATTTATTTTTTTAGATCATTTATTTATTTATTTAAATATCTATTGATTTTATTTATTTATTAATTTATCTATGTATTTATTTATACAATTTATTTATTTATATATAATAAATATTGATTTTATTAATTTCATTACTATATTACTCATTTTGTTTTATTTTTATGCTTTTTTTCATTTATAGCTATGTTATTTTTTCTTCTGTTATATGTTTTATGCATCTTGGTTTTATCTAACTGTAAGTTTTTTATCCACTTATTAGATTAATTAAATAAATGATTATTCATTATTTCTTAGTTGTACATTTTGTTTTACCTCTTTATGTAATTATGTATCAATTTTTAAAAATTCATTATTATTTACTTTTATCTGTTGTTCATTTTATTGTTCTTTTTTCTTTTCTGTTATGGATTTTTTTCTTTGAAAGGTTATTAGGTATGGTATATTATCTCTTCTTTGGTTATACATATTAATTATGTAAGTAATAATATAATACAGGTCTAATTTGTGACATTTACTTTTGCACAGGGGTGGTGCTGCCCACCATGCAATTCAAGCAAATTGCATAGGCCCCAGAGATGGGGGCCCCCTGCTGACCAAATACCGACTGGCAGTTCTATTTTTTTTTTTTTTAATTGGTCGTTATCTATTGGATTATTTCATTATGTAATGGCTGATATTAATTAATTCTTACCTCTCCTTCCTCCTGATTTCTCCTCTTCAGCCCAGTGTGGTCCTGGACATGACATCCTGAAGCTGTCAGCTCCTGAAGCTACTCCATGATGCAAGGCTTGAGATCTGGCAACAGCATTAAAGGGGTATTTCAGCTTTATAATGTGATAGCATGTCACTATGACATTACGATCAATGGTTGTTCTACCACCAATCATGAGGATTTCGCCTGCACTTGAATGGGGCAGCACTGGCTAGGATGCTGCTGTGCAGGGAAAAACAATGTAGGCGGGCGCAGTGCCGCATTTGCCCCAAGGGTGGAGCACCTCTGACCATAAAGTGATGGCACATCCAAGCTTGGGTTTGTACATGGTATGAATATATAGACTAGACTGTATATCTACAGAATATCACATGCCCAATAGATGCCACATACACAGTACAATCGCAGCACCATTGTGAGTACCATTTACTGACACTTTCAAGTAAAATGTAGGATATAGGGACTTTGGACTTCCCCATGATGTCCACTAGGTGGCGTGCACTGTGCTTTGTGAAGATGTGACAGCTGTGATTTAGGATTATTAGCTTTGACACCTCTGATATAATAGTTTGTGCCATTCAGAGTGAATAGCAAAACCTACAATTTCTTGATGTGTGAGCATGTCGCATTATTCTCAATTCACATTCCAGGGTTAAAGCAAAGGAAAGTACCAGAAGTAATACTGCTGTATATATAGAAGATCCTATAGTGGTCATAAAACTAGAAAAACATGACTTTGAGGCTCCTTATAACATTACAGGGGTGATGCTTACAGCTTCTGTGCCCCGGTGACAACATGTATCTCACCTGCTGTGTGATCTGTGACCAGTGTTATCATAGGGACACGGATGTGGAGGGGAACTTGTATCCACACAAAGAGCAAAGTACCGGATACAAATAATGCCATAATGTGAATATGGACATGGAAGGTGATTTGGTGTAAGATCCAGAGCACATCACATCAAATTATCCCCCCCCCCCCCCCCCCCCCACAAGTTGGGGTCAAATATATTGTTAGACACTTGTTGGAGCAGCATGTAAATGAAGTGTAAAGGAGTTTTCCAGGATCATCATATGATAGGGCTCTGAGATCAGTCAGCTGTTTGAGCAGGTCAGGCTGTGGCCTTTTCACTGCATACCAAGCACAGCGCAGCCTGTACATTCTATAGTGGCTGTGCTTGGTATTGCAGGTCAGTCCCTAGTGTGTATATTATAATGTTCTGCAGCAGCTGAGGTGTGTATTATGATGTTCTGCAGCAGCTGAGGTGTGTATTATGATGTTCTGCAGCAGCTGAGGTGTGTATTATGATGTTCTGCAGCAGCTGAGGTGTGTATTATGATGTTCTGCAGCAGCTGAGGTGTGTATTATGATGTTCTGCAGCAGCTGAGGTGTGTATATTATGATGTTCTGCAGCAGCTGAGGTGTATATTATGAAGTTCTGCAGGAGCTGAGGGTGTATATTATGATGTTCTGCAGCAGCTGAGGTGTATATTATGATGTTCTGCAGCAGCTGAGGTGTGTATTATGATGTTCTGCAGCAGCTGAGGTGTGTATTATGATGTTCTGCAGCAGCTAAGGTGTGTATTATGATGTTCCACACAGGTGTGACACACAGGGGTTCTGCAGCAGCTGAGGTGTATTATGATGTTCTGCAGCAGCTGAGGTGTTTATTATGATGTTCTGCAGCAGCTAAGGTGTGTATTATGATGTTCTGCAGCATCTGAGGTGTGTATTATGATGTTCTGCAGCAGCTGAGGTGTGTATTATGATGTTCTGCAGCAGCTGAGGTGTTTATTATGATGTTCTGCAGCAGCTGAGGTGTGTATTATGATGTTCTGCAGCAGCTTTGGTGTTTATTATGATGTTCTGCAGCAGCTGAGGTGTGTGTTATGATATTCTGCAGTATCTAAGGTATGTATCATGAGGTTCTGCAGCTGTTGAAATGCGTATTATGATGGTTTGTAGTAGCTGAGCTGTGTATTAATATGATGCCTTTCAGAAGCTGAGGTGTGTATTATGATGCTTTACAGCGGTTGAGGGATTTATTATGATGTCCTGCAGTATCTGATGTTTGTATTACAATGGCCTGGGGAGGCGGGGGGGCTGAGGTGTGTATTATAATGTATTGCAGCAGCTGAGGTGTGTACAGTCATGGCCAAAAGTTTTGAGAATTATACAAATATTAATTTTTACAAAGTCTACTGCTTCAGTTTTTCTAATGGCAATTTGCATATACTCCAGAATGTTATAAAGAGTGATCAGCTTAACAGCAATTACTTGCAAAGTCAATATTTGCCTAGAAAATGAACTTTATCCCCAAAACACATTTCAACATCATTGCAGCCCTGCTTTAAAAGGACCACCTAACATCGTTTCAGTGATTGCTCCATTAACACAGGTGTGGGTGTTGATGAGGACAGGGCTGGAGATCAATCTGTCATGATTAAGTAAGAATGACACCACTGGACACTTTAAAAGGAGACTGGTGCTTGCCATCATTGTTTCTCTTCTGTTAACCATGGTTATCTCTAAAGAAACACGTGCAGTCATCATTGCACTGCACAAAAATGGCCTAACTGGGAAGAGTATTGCAGCTAGAAAGATTGCATCTCAGTCAACAATCTATCGCATCATCAAGAACTTCAAGGAGAGAGGTTCCATTGGTGCCAAAAAGGCTCCAGGGCGCCCAAGAAAGACTAGCAAGCGGCAGGACCGTCTCTTAAAAGTGTTTCAGCTGCGGGATCGGGCTACCAGCAGTGCAGAGCTTGCTGAGGAATGGCAGCAGGCAGGTGTGAGTGCATCTGCACGCACTGTGAGGCGGAGACTCTTGGAGCAAGGCCTGGTCTCAAGGAGGGCAGCAAAGAAGCCACTTCTCTCCAGAAAAAACATCAGGGACAGACTGATATTCTGCAAAAGGTACAGGGAGTGGACTGCTGAGGACTGGGGTAAAGTCATTTTCTCTGATGAATCCCCTTTTCGATTGTTTGGAACATCTGGAAAACAGCTTATTCGGAGAAGAAGAGGTGAGCGCTACCACCAGTCTTGTCTCATGCCAACTGTAAAGCATCCTGAAACCATTCATGTGTGGGGTTGCTTCTCAGCCAAGGGAATCGGCTCTCTCACAGTCTAGCCTAAAAACACAGCCATGAATAAAGAATGGTACCAGAATGTCCTCCAAGAGCAACTTCTCCCAACCGTCCAAGAGCAGTTTGGCGCTCAACAATGCCTTTTCCAGCATGATGGAGCACCTTGCCATAAAGCAAAGGTGATAACTAAATGGCTCAGGGAACAAAACATAGAGATTTTGGGTCCATGGCCTGGAAACTCCCCAGATCTTAATCCCATTGAGAACTTGTGGTCAATCATCAAGAGACGGGTGGACAAACAAAAACCAACAAATTCAGACAAAATTAAAGCATTGATTCTGCAAGAATGGACTGCTATCAGTCAGGATTTGGTCCAGAAGTTGATTGAGAGCATGCCAGGGAGAATTGCAGAGGTCCTGAAGAAGAAGGGTCAACACCGCAAATATTGACTTGCTGCATTAACTCATTCTAAGTGTCAATATAAGCTTCTGTTACTCATAATATGAATGCAATTCTATTTCTGTATGTGATAAAAACATCTGACAAACACACATAAAAACCAGAGGGCAGCAGATCATGTGAAAATAGAATATTTGTGTCATTCTCAAAACTTTTGGCCATGACTGTATTATAATGTATTGCAGCAGCTGAGGTGTGTATTATGATGTTCTGCAGCAGCTGAGGTGTGTATTATAATGTATTGCAGCAGCTGAGGTGTGTATTATGATGTTCTGCAGCAGCTGAGGTGTTTATCATGATGTTCTGCAGCAGCTGAGGTGTATATTATGATGTTCTGCAGCAGCTGAGGTGTGTATTATGATGTTCTGCAGCAGCTGAGGTGTGTATTATGATGTTCTGCAGCAGCTGAGGTGTTTATTATGATGTTCTGCAGCAGCTGAGGTTTGTATTATGATGTTCTGCAGCAGCTGAGCTGTGTATTAGGATGTTCTGCAGCAGCTGAGGTGTGTATTATATGTTCTGCGGCAGCTGTGGTGTGTAGTAGGAGGTCCTGCGGCAGCTGGGTGTGTTGGGTTTCTGCGGTAGCTGTGGTGTGTAGTATGAGGTTCTGCGGTAGCTTTGGTGTGTAGTATGAGGTTCTGCGGTAGCTGAGGTGTGTATTATGAGGTTCTGCAGTAGCTTTGGTGTGTATTATGAGGTTCTGCGGTAGCTTTGGTGTGTAGTATGAGGTTCTGCAGTAGCTTTGGTGTGTAGTATGAGGTTCTGCGGTAGCTTTGGTGTGTAGTATGAGGTTCTGCGGTAGCTTTGGTGTGTAGTATGAGGTTCTGCGGTAGCTTTGGTGTGTAGTATGAGGTCTCTGCAGTAGCTTTGGTGTGTAGTATGAGGTTCTGCGGTAGCTTTGGTGTGTAGTATGAGGTTCTGCGGTAGCTTTGGTGTGTAGTATAAGGTTCTGCGGCGGTAGCTTTGGTGTGTAGTATGAGGTCTCTGCAGTAGCTTTGGTGTGTAGTATGAGGTTCTGCGGTAGCTTTGGTGTGTAGTATGAGGTTCTGCAGTAGCTTTGGTGTGTAGTATGAGGTTCTGCAGTAGCTTTGGTGTGTAGTATGAGGTTCTGCGGTAGCTTTGGTGTGTAGTATGAGGTTCTGCGGTAGCTTTGGTGTGTAGTATGAGGTTCTGCAGTAGCTTTGGTGTGTAGTATGAGGTCTCTGCAGTAGCTTTTGTGTGTAGTATGAGGTTCTGCGGTAGCTTTGGTGTGTAGTATGAGGTTCTGCAGTAGCTTTGGTGTGTAGTATGAGGTTCTGCGGTAGCTTTGGTGTGTAGTATGAGGTTCTGCGGTAGCTTTGGTGTGTAGTATGAGGTTCTGCGGTAGCTTTGGTGTGTAGTATGAGGTTCTGCGGTAGCTTTGGTGTGTAGTATGAGGTTCTGCGGTAGCTTTGGTGAGTAGTATGAGGTTCTGCGGTAGCTTTGGTGTGTAGTATGAGGTTCTGCGGTAGCTTTGGTGAGTAGTATGAGGTTCTGCAGTAGCTTTGGTGTGTAGTATGAGGTTCTGCAGTAGCTTTGGTGTGTAGTATGAGGTTCTGCAGTAGCTTTGGTGTGTAGTATGAGGTTCTGCGGTAGCTTTGGTGTGTAGTATGAGGTTCTGCAGTAGCTTTGGTGTGTAGTATGAGGTTCTGCAGTAGCTTTGGTGTGTAGTATGAGGTTCTGCAGTAGCTTTGGTGTGTAGTATGAGGTCTCTGCAGTAGCTTTGGTGTGTAGTATGAGGTTCTGCGGTAGCTTTGGTGTGTAGTATGAGGTTCTGCGGTAGCTTTGGTGTGTAGTATGAGGTCTCTGCGGTAGCTTTGGTGTGTAGTATGAGGTTCTGCAGTAGCTTTGGTGTGTAGTATGAGGTTCTGCAGTAGCTTTGGTGTGTAGTATGAGGTCTCTGCAGTAGCTTTGGTGTGTAGTATGAGGTTCTGCGGTAGCTTTGGTGTGTAGTATGAGGTTCTGCGGTAGCTTTGGTGTGTAGTATGAGGTCTCTGCAGTAGCTTTGGTGTGTAGTATGAGGTTCTGCAGTAGCTTTGGTGTGTAGTATGAGGTCTCTGCGGTAGCTTTGGTGTGTAGTATGAGGTTCTGCGGTAGCTTTGGTGTGTAGTATGAGGTTCTGCGGTAGCTTTGGTGTGTAGTATGAGGTTCTGCGGTAGCTTTGGTGTGTAGTATGAGGTTCTGCAGTAGCTTTGGTGTGTAGTATGAGGTTCTGCAGTAGCTTTGGTGTGTAGTATGAGGTTCTGCAGTAGCTTTGGTGTGTAGTATGAGGTTCTGCAGTAGCTTTGGTGTGTAGTATGAGGTTCTGCAGTAGCTTTGGTGTGTAGTATGAGGTTCTGCGGTAGCTTTGGTGTGTATTATGAGGTTCTGCAGTAGCTTTGGTGTGTAGTATGAGGTTCTGCAGTAGCTTTGGTGTGTAGTATGAGGTTCTGCAGTAGCTTTGGTGTGTAGTATGAGGTTCTGCAGTAGCTTTGGTGTGTATTATGAGGTTCTGCAGTAGCTTTGGTGTGTAGTATGAGGTTCTGCAGTAGCTTTGGTGTGTAGTATGAGGTTCTGCAGTAGCTTTGGTGTGTAGTATGAGGTCTCTGCGGTAGCGGTGTGTAGTATGAGGTCCCTGCAGTAGCTTTGGTGTGTATTATGAGGTTCTGCAGTAGCTTTGGTGTGTAGTATGAGGTTCTGCAGTAGCTTTGGTGTGTAGTATGAGGTTCTGCAGTAGCTTTGGTGTGTAGTATGAGGTTCTGCAGTAGCTTTGGTGTGTAGTATGAGGTTCTGCGGTAGCTTTGGTGTGTAGTATGAGGTCTCTGCAGTAGCTTTGGTGTGTATTATGAGGTTCTGCAGTAGCTTTGGTGTGTATTATGAGGTTCTGCAGTAGCTTTGGTGTGTAGTATGAGGTTCTGCAGTAGCTTTGGTGTGTAGTATGAGGTTCTGCAGTAGCTTTGGTGTGTAGTATGAGGTTCTGCAGTAGCTTTGGTGTGTAGTATGAGGTTCTGCAGTAGCTTTGGTGTGTATTATGAGGTTCTGCAGTAGCTTTGGTGTGTAGTATGAGGTTCTGCAGTAGCTTTGGTGTGTAGTATGAGGTTCTGCGGTAGCTTTGGTGTGTATTATGAGGTTCTGCAGTAGCTTTGGTGTGTAGTATGAGGTTCTGCAGTTGCTGGGATACAGAGCTGTGCAGCTGCTGAATAACCTCTTCTTAAAGAATGAGAGAGCTTTGCATGTCAGTCAGTCAGTGGTTGACACCAGAGAAGGACCTTCCTTCATGCTATAAGAGATAAGCGGAGCCTATGTGGTATAACCACCAGGCTCTGCCATCCAATGTGAAACTGATTCATGCACTATTTAGCCATAAGTCCATGGAAAATATTCTCTTAATAACCATAAAAGAGTCACAAAGTGGGAATGTGCCCCTCTGGTCACGCAGGGGTTAAATATTAAAACCCACACAGGAAACCTAGAAGGGCCTGGGAGCGCAGAGCCCCAGTATAGCAGTCTAAGCAATTATAACTGATAACTTCCAAACAATAGCATGTGTAGAGGGGCGTCTGTTCTCCCTGCTGTCTGTGTGGCAGCTTCGGAGGGGAGAATGGAGATAAAGAAGTGTTATTAAAATAGTGACAAGCTGCTCGCAAAGTCGTCTCAGGATGGAAAGGGGGCAGTGTGCATCAGAGAGAAAATAATGAAATGCAAAAATCAGCCAGTCTGACAATTGGGAGGCTGTGTAGCAGCTTAGCCTGTTGGTCCACGGCTATTTGTCATAATCAGCGGCACTTTTCTCATTAGCAAAAAGCCATTACCAGTGGAGTTTATCTGCAGCTGTGAGTTATCGGGGGCACTCAGCAATCCTAGACTGGAACCAGGGGGTTCAGAGGGCTAGCGCAGATTTAATAAGCCCAACTCCAACTTACCAAGTCCTTCTCCGAGAAGTAACCAAGTAAACTACTGAGGCAGCGGCTCAGGCCTGTGATGTATGGAATTACATATTACTATATCTATAGGGCAGGGAAATACACAAGATCAATTCTACTCTTAGAAAGGGGCCTCTACTCCTAATACCGGCAATGTGGCACCCGGAGATGATTTATTTCTTAAACCCATGTTTTTAGGTTAAATATATTTTTTCATTACTTAAAAATACAATTTGATGTCACTATCTATAGTGTAAAAAAAAGTACTAAATTCTGTCATTATATCCCTGCACACTAAGTCTAATAATAGACTGATAACTGATAATTCTGTATGGGCTACTACACCTGATGTAATGTTTAAAAAAAAAATGACTTTTTCTAACCAAGATTTTTTTTTTATAATTTTTGATGTTTTTTTTAAATCTCCATGTACTTATCTATATTTTTAAACCAAGTACTATATCCTGCAATTTTCACTGTGGCCACTAAGCCTAAGAATAGAATAGAATTCTCTATGGGCCGCTACACCTAATACCGGCAATGTGGCACCAGGAGATGATTTATTTTTGTAACCCACGTTTTTAGGTTAAATATATTTTTTTCATTATTTAAAAAACAATTTGATGTCACTGTCTATAGTGTGAAAAAAGTACTAAATTCTGCAATTTTATCTAATAATAGACTGACAACTGCTAATTCTATATGGGCTATTACACCTAATATCGGCCGCTTTTAAAAGGAATGTTTCACCAAAAAATGAAAAAGTTTTTCTTTAGAATTTTTGATATTTTTTTTAAATTTCCGTGTACCTATCTATATTTTTAAACAAAGTATTTATTTTTTATTTATGTTGCTTACTTATATAGCAACATCATATTCCGCAGCGCTTTACAGACATTGACAGTCACTGTCCCATATAGGGCTCACAATCTACATTCCCTATCAGTATGTCTTTGGAGTGTGGGAGGAAACCGGAGTACCCAAAGTACTATATCCTGCAATTTTAACTGCGACCACTAAGCCTAATAATAGAAAGAAATTTACCAATTCTGTATGGGCCACTACACCTAATATCAGGAGAAAGGGGGAAATTTATCAATCCATCTACGACAGTTCTCTGGTGTAGCTGCGTGATACTGTGCCGCACATTGGCTCAAGGCGTTTTCTTCAAACCCATTCTGTGCCTCACTTTCCACATTGTGCAAATGTTGGGTGGGGACTAGGGCAGGCCGGGTGTGAATTATAATGGAAATCTATGCTAGGTCCTAACTGGAATAGATTTCCATTTTGGCACTGGAGACTCTTCATAAATCACTCGTACCCTTCGCCAGTTGGCACCTTTGTTAAGACTGGTGTACGATACACAATGATGCTTCAAAATTCCAAAACCAGGTTGTGCCCCCTGGATGTGCAGCATGCAGTGTCCCTTTTTTCACGCCCCTGGTCCCTCCAGGTGCCTAAATTTGAGAATCATATATAAAAAAGGTCTATAAGGCTAGGTTCACATCTGCGTTGGAGTTGCCTAAATTCGTTGGAGAGAAAAGACCTGCAGTATAAAACCCGGGGGATACCTGTCAGACGCCTGACAGACCCTGTTATAGTCAATGGGGTCCGCGGGTGTCCTCAGGTAACTGCTTTTTAAGTGGACAGGCTCTCCGTCTTTCGGGTCCCTATGCGGACCTGAACGACAGAGAGCCGAACGCTAGGGTGAACCTAGCATAAGACAAAACTGGAACTGAGAAAAATGATGCAGAATTGTCTCAGATGCATAAAGATGTCTTAAGATATATAGTGAAATCACTCTGAAAGAACATCTCTTTGTGAAGACCTCTGCCCAACCAGACGAGATTTTTTTTGCTGAATATTCAACTTTTTTCTGTGTATATCGACCTCTTCTTTGAGATTACTCTGTTTTCACCCTAATTTTGAGATGTCGAGTTTTCGCTCTAGCCTATTTGCCCAATTTTTCAATTTACTTACAAATACGTAGCATGCCCTTTTTTGAAAACTATCCTTTCTACATCTTTAGAATTTTTTTTACTGCTAACAGTAGTAATTTACATTCACTTTAAAATATGGAAGATAATACAGTAATGCAAAGAATACTTTAATTATTGAATACTTTATGTTTAGAATGTTTTATAACTTATAACTTTTATATGTTAAAATCATAGTCAAAGTGGAATTTGTAAATTTTGAAATTTTTTGCATTTATTTTATTTAGTATTTTATTCAGTTTACGTATCATGGAGAACCTGAAGGTTGAGTCAGAAGACTGGACATTGTTGAGATATTCTGTACACTTCATGTGGTTGCAAGGAGTTGATAATATATTGGTATATCATAATAGTCATGGTAAGACTTTTAAGGATGAAAAATTGAAAAGTATGTTATTACTTTGGGTAACACTATAGAAGGATTAAATTACATTTACAGTATATAATTTATATTTTTTGTTAGATGTGTTCTATAAATTTGTGTTACAATATTTATAGTAAAACAAATGGCAAAAAAAAATTCAAAAATTAAATGAAATTAAACTACAATTGTCATTAAATATTGGCGAATAGAAAATCTTTATTTTTAAAATGATAGTATTTGCTAAATTGACTAGTAATATAAATAATACTACTACTAATTACTATTAATATTATCTTTCTGAACAGTAATATAAACATTATTACAATTATAAAAAAAAATAACAAACATGAAATTAGAATATATAAAATAATAAAAAAATAAAAAAATATTTAATAATTTTTTTTTTTTTTTTTAGAATTTCAGAATTTTACATGTTGAAAAAATATCAGAGACCTTGAAAATACTGAAGAACCAAATATTGGGTTAAAAAGAAGACTCTTTTTTTTTCCTGAAATGCCTCCATGCTTCGGGAATGACTCTTTGCTTCCCTTCTTAATCTGTATTTTACGAGTGAGAAGCTTTGCATTATGCAAATCGTTAGATAGGAACAGGTGACATTTCAGCAAAGAACATGAGCAGCGGCCCGGGCCAGGATTGGCCTGCTGATTTATACATTAGTATTTGTCACCAGGATTGCAGGGGCTCCGCTCTACATATCACAGTTTGCTCTCAAGTTGCTTAAGGTGGAAACTTCAGAAGTAGATTTCACTAGAGGTGACTTTAACCTGCGAAAGATGAAAACGAATAAGAGAGCGAAAGAGGACACGTATAGTAATGTAATTTACCTATGCCATATAGGTATCCGAATACATATTATATAGTCATCTGGTTAGGATATTAATTTCGGAAATTCTAATTTTTGTACAGAAACTGGTAGGTATTAACTCATAGACACATGAAATGTATATGTCTATTGATTAATCGCTAATAGTTTCTGCACAAAATGTGTGTATTGTGTAATATCGAGCTATAACACGCCATTTTGATGCACAATAGATCAGTTAGCCATGTGTACAGTCATGGCCAAAAGTTTTGAGAATGACACAAATATTCTATTTTCACATGATCTGCTGCCCTCTGGTTTTTATGTGTGTTTGTCAGATGTTTTTATCACATACAGAAATAGAATTGCATTCATATTATGAGTAACAGAAGCTTATATTGACAGTTAGAATGAGTTAATGCAGCAAGTCAATATTTGCAGTGTTGACCCTTCTTCTTCAGGACCTCTGCAATTCTCCCTGGCATGCTCTCAATCAACTTCTGGACCAAATCCTGACTGATAGCAGTCCATTCTTGCAGAATCAATGCTTTAATTTTGTCTGAATTTGTTGGTTTTTGTTTGTCCACCCGTCTCTTGATGATTGACCACAAGTTCTCAATGGGATTAAGATCTGGGGAGTTTCCAGGCCATGGACCCAAAATCTCTATGTTTTGTTCCCTGAGCCATTTAGTTATCACCTTTGCTTTATGGCAAGGTGCTCCATCATGCTGGAAAAGGCATTGTTGAGCGCCAAACTGCTCTTGGACGGTTGGGAGAAGTTGCTCTTGGAGGACATTCTGGTACCATTCTTTATTCATGGCTGTGTTTTTAGGCAAGACTGTGAGAGAGCCGATTCCCTTGGCTGAGAAGCAACCCCACACATGAATGGTTTCAGGATGCTTTACAGTTGGCATGAGACAAGACTGGTGGTAGCGCTCACCTCTTCTTCTCCGAATAAGCTGTTTTCCAGATGTTCCAAACAATCGAAAAGGGGATTCATCAGAGAAAATGACTTTCCCCCAGTCCTCAGCAGTCCACTCCCTGTACCTTTTGCAGAATATCAGTCTGTCCCTGATGTTTTTTCTGGAGAGAAGTGGCTTCTTTGCTGCCCTACTTGAGACCAGGCCTTGCTCCAAGAGTCTCCGCCTCACAGTGCGTGCAGATGCACTCACACCTGCCTGCTGCCATTCCTCAGCAAGCTCTGCACTGCTGGTAGCCCGATCCCGCAGCTGAAACACTTTTAAGAGACGGTCCTGCCGCTTGCTGGTCTTTCTTGGGCGCCCTGGAGCCTTTTTGGCACCAATGGAACCTCTCTCCTTGAAGTTCTTGATGATGCGATAGATTGTTGACTGAGGTGCAATCTTTCTAGCTGCAATACTCTTCCCAGTTAGGCCATTTTTGTGCAGTGCAATGATGACTGCACGTGTTTCTTTAGAGATAACCATGGTTAACAGAAGAGAAACAATGATGGCAAGCACCAGCCTCCTTTTAAAGTGTCCAGTGGTGTCATTCTTACTTAATCATGACAGATTGATCTCCAGCCCTGTCCTCATCAACACCCACACTTATGTTAATGGAGCAATCACTGAAACGATGTTAGGTGGTCCTTTTAAGGCAGGGCTGCAATGATGTTGAAATGTGTTTTGGGGGATAAAGTTCATTTTCTAGGCAAATATTGACTTTGCAAGTAATTGCTGTTAAGCTGATCACTCTTTATAACATTCTGGAGTATATGCAAATTGCCATTAGAAAAACTGAAGCAGTAGACTTTGTAAAAATTAATATTTGTATCATTCTCAAAACTTTTGGCCATGACTGTAGAGATGGGCGAACCTCCCTGATTTGTTTCAGGTTGAACAAGTGCAGATAGGACTGAAAGGGAAATGATTATACTCTGGGGTCTCTTAAATTGGCTTAAAACATCAAACATCAGGGCTCCTAGGAGCCTATCTATAAAACATAGTGTAGAACCCTGTCAGGGCTCCTAGGAACCTATCTATAAAACATAGTGTAGAACACTGTCAGGGCTCCTAGGAGCCTATCTATAAAACATAGTGTAGAACACTGTCAGGGCTCCTAGGAACCTTTCTATAAAACATAGTGTAGAACACTCTTAGGGCTCCTAGGAACCCATCTATAAAACATAGTGTAGAACACTGTCAGTGCTCCTAGGAAACTATCTATAAAACATAGTGTAGAACACTCTTAGGGCTCCTAGGAACCTATCTATAAAACATAGTGTAGAACACTGTCAGGGCTCCTAGGAACCTATCTACAAAACATAGTGTAGAACACTGTCAGTGCTCCTAGAAACCTATCTATAAAACATAGTGTAGAACACTCTTAGGGCTCCTAGGAACCCATCTATAAAACATAGTGTAGAACACTCTTAAGGCTCCTAGGAACCTATCTATAAAACATAGTGTAGAACACTGTCAGGGCTCCTAGGAACCCATCTATTAAACATAGTGTAGAACACTCTTAGGGCTCCTAGGAACCTATCTATAAAACATAGTGTAGAACACTGTCAGGGCTCCTAGGAACCTATCTATAAAACATAGTGTAGAACACTGTCAGGGCTCCTAGGAACCTATCTATAAAACATAGTGTAGAACACTGTCAGGGCTCCTAGGAACCTATCTATAAAACATAGTATAGAATACTCTTAGGGCTCCTAGGAACCATCTATAAAACATAGTGCAGAACACTGTCAGGGCTCCTAGGAACCTATCTATCAAACATAGTGTAGAACACTGTCAGGGCTCCTAGGAACCTATCTATAAAACGTAGTGTAAAACACTCTTGGGGCTCCTAAAAACCTATCTATAAAACATAGTGTAGAATACTCTTAGGGCTCCTAGGAACCATCTATAAAACATAGTGCAGAACACTGTCAGGGCTCCTAGGAACCTATCTATAAAACATAGTGTAGAACACTGTCAGGGCTCCTAGGAAACTATCTATAAAACATAGTGTAGAACACTGTCAGGGCTTCTAGGAACCTATCTATAAAACATAATGTAGAATACTCTTAGGGCTCCTAGGAATCTATATATCCAATTTCTAGCTTTCTAAGGCAAACTCAGCCGGAGATACAGTATGATGAAGTAAAAGTGACATTATTATACTCCGGGATCTCTTCAGACACCAGAGTATAAAATGTGGATACCCAGGGGAGGTGTAAAAATGTAAAAAAAACATTCATACTCACCTTTATCTCTTATAGGGCTTCCTCATGGTGTCTGGTGCTCTCTCTCTGCCTCTTTGGTGAGGTCAACACTGTAAAAAACCATCTGGGGAACATAAAACCCCTTTAACTTGGATAGTAGCACAGCATCTATGATAAGTGGTTATAAGAGATACAGAAAGTTTTCAACAAAAAGGTATAGAAAATGACACAAACAACATCAAATATGAATAAATAAATTAAAAAAGTTTTTAGAAAATAAAACCACGCATATATCTATTTTTTTGTCTGTTCCTTAAAAATATCAACAATTACTTCTGTCAATAGAATTTACTTAGCTGTCTAAAGTATACATACCATAGGAAACAAACCATATCTGCATGCAAATCGAACATTTATATTAACCTTCACTGAGCAAGAATTGGCCCAGTTTTTGGGCATCACTGGAGCATGGGATCGGCAATCCTCCAGGTCACAGAGGGTTAATGCATATGTAACAACTAATTTGTCACTTATGTGTATAGACCAAAGAGATGACAAGCTATTATTTTATCTTTAGAGTTGGAAGGATGCACATTAGTATGGGGTAGTAGCTGCTTTTAGCTCGAGTAATAAATAACAGGCTCAATCTGCAAGTATATGAAGACCATAGGTACAGTAAAAGGAAAGGACCCCATATTAAAGATCAACATGGGACCCCATTATGGGCCAGGTTTTACTACCTGGGACAAGTGGGCCTGGTGTTTGTTATAACCTTCATACCTTTCCACGACCTTTAAATCAATTTCCCACCCTTTTATTTGCTCTTAATAGTAGAGTCTCTCACTCGTTCTTGAAACCCAATTGCAAAGGTACTGGAACCAACCAGTCTAAGGCTCTGAAGACATTGTTCTTCATCACGTCTTCAGAAAGACATATTGCCAAGTAGCTGCTCAGAACTAGTCATGTTCTTGTGACTACAGAAATCGAGGGAACTTTGTTGCCCTATTCTTGTGATCTGTGGGAGTCCCAGTGGCCAGATCCTCACAAATCTAGAAATAATCTCCTATTCTCCTGGCTGGAATATCCCTGCAGATATGTGACTGAGTATATAACAGGGGTATAACTATCTGCAAATCACAGACATTCTATTGATTTGAATGGACATAGTGTAATGCTTAATTTCCCCTGTGGTGGCACTGCAGGCCAGGTTATTCACAGAGGTCACAACAGGGAGACTTATTGTCAAGGAACTATTCTAACAAGTAGGGATTACTCAAAGAGGAGAATCCTTGTAATAAGCTTGGTGGAGACATGTATGTGTATATGTGAGCATGTTAGATTTATGAAGGATATATTGCGTATTTTTTGAGCCTTTGTGTTTCAGTAGATATATACCTGTATGCATGACAAAATGTATGTACGAATTTGTGTGTATGCAGGGAGGTATGTATGAGAGAATATGGTTACTGTATGTAGGTTCCTAGGAGCCCTGACAGTGTTTTACACTATGTTTTATAGATAGGTTCCTAGGAGCCCTGACAGTGTTGTACACTACGTTTTATAGATAGGTTCCTAGGAGCCCTGACAGTGTTCTACACTATGTTTTATAGATAGGTTCCTAGGAGCCCTGACAGTGTTTTATGCTATCTTTTATAGATAGGTTCCTAGGAGCCCTGACAGTGTTCTACACTATGTTTTATAGATAGGTTCCTAGGAGCCCTGACAGTGTTTTATACTATCTTTTATAGATAGGTTCCTAGGAGGCCTAACAGTGTTCTACACTATGTTTTATAGATAGGTTCCTAGGAGCCCTGACAGTGTTCTACACTATGTTTTATAGATAGGTTCCTAGGAGCCCTGACAGTGTTCTACACTATGTTTTATAGATAGGTTCCGAGGAGCCCTGACAGTGTTCTACACTATGTTTTATAGATAGGTTCCTAGGAGTCCTGACAGTGTTCTACACTATGTTTTATAGATAGGGCTCCTAGGAGCCCTGACAGTATTCTACACTATGTTTTATAGATAGGTTCCTAGGAGCCCTGACTGTGTTATACACTATGTTTTATAGATAGGTTCCTAGGAGCCCTGACAGTGTTCTACACTATGTATTTTAGATAGGTTCCTAGGAGCCCAGAGAGTTTTCTACAATATGTTTTCAGCCAAATAAAGGTGTGGTTTGTACCAAACTTGCTCGATCTGAAACAAATCAGCAACCGGAGCCGCTGGCACCAAACACAAAAAGAATCTTGTAAAGTTTGCCCATGTCTAGTTAGTATGTTTGTTAGTATACAGGTAGTGATATACATGGCGAACCTCACAAGATTTGTTATGTGAATATTTGCAAGGTTAGTCTGCCAATTTCCAAGTTCAGTCTGAACAGGAAGTGTTATTATTATACTCTGGGGTCTTTTTGGACCTTAAACGCATACTTACCTTTCCTCACCTCTTCAGGTTCCACCACAGCATCGGGTCTTCATTCCTAGGCGTCCCCGTTGTCTTCCGGCATCCTCTTTGACGTCAACAACCCCAGATCATAGTTGGGCCTCAGTGGTCAAATGACAGGCGCAGACATCATCCTGATGACATCATAGGAGAAGCAGGAAGATGGAACCCCAGAGAGGTTAGGTGAGGTATGAGCTCTTTTTTATTTTTACACCTCCCTTGGGCCTCCGATTATTATACTCTGGGGTTTGAAGAAACCCCGAGGTATAATAATAGCATTTTTGGTTCGGATCAAAGCTCAAAACTTGCAGGCAATCCTTCCCTGGGTTCCAATTATTATATTCTTGGGTCTGAAGAGACCCTAAAGAATACTACTGATTTGTCGGTGACGAATACCAAAAATCTCAGGGACAGCCAAATCCAAAATTTTTAGAAAATTTTTAATGAATCTGTTTTGTTACAGAACAGTTCACTCATCCTTTAATACAAATATGCATATGAAAATTTGAGTAGTTATCTGGGTATGCATATGTATATGTATATGGGCTAATGCGTGTGACTTTTTGTGTTCACTGCTACATTTTCCATGTCTGCTGAGATCTATGTGCTGTAGTTAAGGCAGCTCGACTACAGTGACATACTGCATCACCTTTGATATTTCTATGCAAACATCACTATGTGCATTGTAAATTATGAGTAATGTGTGTGCATTATAGCACCGAGACACCAGGAGGATGACATTTTACATGACATTTCAGCGCCATAAGTTCGTTTTACCTTTCTTTACACTTAATGGAGTACTTACTGGAGCAGCATCCTGACTCTAAAGTCCATCTCAACTTTCTACAATGTTCTAGAAGCGCTGTCTCATATTATATAGAATGTTTACGGAGTTACCACCAACCAGTTTGGAGTTATATCTACTTTCTTTGCTATATCATGGAGTAAACTTTGTCCTGGCTTCCTCTCTGAGGCTCAGGTGGAGTTTTTTTGTATACATGTGAGTCATTTTAATATTGGTTATAAGTAGAGATGGGCGAACCTTTCAAGATTTGTTTAGTTTTGGGTCTGGGTGGTTTGGGACCAAGATCTATGACGATCTATGTTTCTAGCTCTCTAAGGCAAACATAGCCGAATTTATATGAAAGTGAGATTATTACACTCTGGGATCTCTTCAGACCCAAGAGTATAATAGGTGGAGACCCAGGGGAGGTGAAAAAAATAAAAAAGCATTCATACTCACCTTCCATTACCTCTTTTGGGCCTCCTTGCAGCATCCGGCGCTCTCTCTCCTCCTCCTCAGTGATGTGTGGCACTCTCCTGTGATGTCATGTGCCGGGGTTCACAGATGATGTCTGTGATTGTGATGATGTCATGACGCTCGGTGTACCCATGTGACCACTGGTGGCCCAGTCACAGGCCTCAATGGTGACCCTGGGTGCATGACGTCATAGGAGAGCACCCGATGCTGCAAGAAGGCCCAAAAGAGGTAACAGAAGGTGAGTATGGGGTCTCCTTGTGGCGTCTGGCGCTCTCTCTCAGCCTTTTCGGTGACGTCATGACGCTTGGCGTGCCCATGTGACTGCTGGTGGCCCAATCACAGGCCTCAGCGGTGACCACGGGCATCACCAGGAGAGTGCCGGGTGCCATGAGGAGGCCCAAAAGAGGCAACAGAAGATGAGTATGAATTTTTTTTTTTTTTTTTGTCACATTCCTTGGGCCTCCACCTATTATACTGTGGTGTCTGAAGAGATCCCCGCGAATAATGTGGCGGCCTTTTTTGTTCGTCTAAAGTGAATCATCATTTGTTCAGTTTAGTTAAAAACCGAACAAGTTGGAATATTCTTCAATTCTGGTTTGTGACGAAGTGATTCGCCCATCTCTAGTTAACAGTAAATATAACTTTTTTTATTTTTAAAACTGTATTTTTAGTTAATTTTTAGGAATATTTCAATACATTTGCTTTTGCTGAATTCCTTCAAGACTTTGCTATTTTGGGTCTTTTGGCATCCAAGAGCAATCTTTTTTTTTTTCTTATTTTTCATCAGTTTAGCTATTTAAGGGCTTGTTTTTTGCAGGTTGAGTTCTATTGTTCAATAGCGCCATTTTTGAGTACGTTTAACTCATCTATTAACTTAACTTCTTTAAGAGGAGAAGGATGGGAGAATAAAGCATGAATTCTACCACTGCTTTTTATTTGTATGCCTTTCATAAAGAATATTAATTAATTATTTATTCATTATTTTTCTGCCAATACCAGAAATAACCATAGTTATTTCTTATATTTGACTACTTTTGCAAAATAAGCATTAAGGGTGGAAACCATTCAGGATTCCTATCTATTAATCAGAGCAACTACAAAGAGCACCTCTTATACTGGAGGACCTGGCACATTATACATTACATGGACAGCCCATTAAGTTCAGCGGGTACTGTGTAATACTTATATTATTGATGAGCTATGCTTAGGATATGTCATAAATAGCTGATCAGTGGGGGTCTGACTTCCAGTACGCCTGTTGTTTGCAGAAATCACAAAGTAGCTCCATACACTGTGTAGTGGCCAGGAAAGGTACTGCAGGCTCTATTCCATTGACTCAAATGAGACTGGGCTTGCACAGCTATACTGCTGCATACAGATGATGGGTAGGGTTGCGAAGAATAAGAACCCAACCAATCTCCTATTGAATACCTATCCTAAAGATAGATTATCGATAGTATATTCCTAGATAACCTCTTTCATTTTTCTTGTAGCAGAACTGAATGATATTTAAAGAGAACCTGTCATCAGGTCTGAAAAACTCAATGACATGTATCATGTGATCGGCGCTGTTACCCTGAGCATTTTGAAGTTTTGTTTATCCAAATCCGTTTAGTCATTCCAAAGATATAAGCCATTTTACTGTTCATGTAAATTAGGATATACTAGCTAAGTGGGCGGTAACACTGTGGTTTCTCTGGGGCGGGGTCTCTATATGCTATATCTCATGCAGTGTTGCCACCCACTTGGCTACTATACACTGATTGGCATCAACACTAAAAGGGCTTATATCTTTAGAATGGCTGAACAGATTTGGCTAAACAAAGCTCCAAAATGCGTCAGGTGACAGCGCCGATCAGATGATGTCATGGTATGTCACTGCACTTGATGACTAGTCCTGGTTAAACACTTCCTGTGAATTTCCACTGGAAAAAAGAAGAAAGAAGAGTTTGTTCAAATTAAATCTACTTTAAACGTAATAAAATTTATGTAATAATAAAAAAAAAAATCCTATTTAAACAATAAAAAATATTAAAAATAAATGCATCCCTTTGAACCATCCCCACAGTCTAAACTCCTTTACCTCGAGGGCTTAATACTGTGTTTCCCAGTATTTCCAAGGCTCAGACATTGTGAAAGAGATTCCACCTTAAATAGATGTTATCAGCCGGTGCACCGCTAAGCTCATGCTAATATTGGCTCCAATAAAGAACAAATCAGTGGCCAACTTGACTCGTCTTATCGCGCAGTCAAAACTGATGGTTGAAGAAGTCATAAAGATCCCATTTAATCTCCCTCCTATCTATCACCGCCGATGTCTTTATCCTCTTTGTGCAGTGGTAATATCTGCTCATTATGAAAGCAAAACAGATCTGGCATATATAAGAGCGGGATGAAGTGCTCACTTGGATTTTGACAGCATGATCAGTGGAAGCAGTAATCTGTGAGAATCAAAACGGCTAAATTATTCCATAACAGTAATTTGAGAGAACAGCTCGGAGCATACACATCTGCTCTCATATATTGTGACGTTCCCTGATAAAACATCCTTCCCAATTTAGTCTCTCTGTGCTTGACTAATCTGCAACAGCTCTCGCAATGTCTAATCATACTATCAAAAGACAGGGAGCCCGTTCAATTGAGAACCAAATGAAAGGAGATTGGAAGAGTATCTTCAATTGAAATTACATTTGTAAATGAGGCATACTTTTTTTTTTTTTTCCTCTCCGCCGCACTGGCTTGTGGTAAATCTGTGCAGGTATTCGTGGCTGGGGAATGACTTGTGTGTATTTTTCAGCTGGCACTGTCATGGGGACATTATCGGTGCTGAGCACCTCTCGGTTATGGATGTTATGGCAATAATAAGAAATATTTCCAGGACTGTTCTACAAATATTGTAAATCAGAAGTAAATTGTAGATTTCTATTTAGTTGTTATTATGGTTAGTGGAGCATTCACTGCATACCTGTGGCTGGATTTACCGATAGGCGCAGTAGAGCGCTGGCCATGAAGGTAGAGTTACACATAAATACTCTCAACATTGTGTGTTATGTGTGAATTTTGGGAATGACAGGAGGTCACCTAGGAAGGGTTATGGAGAAGGTCCCAGAGGACAATATATTTTGTAAATTTTCTAAAATAAGATGGATATTTCAAAGCCATACTAGACTGTGGATGTGACTGACATACCGCCTACTCTTGATACATTGACCAAAAATAAAAGATTTTATTAAGCTTCTAATCTCTCCCAATGGTGACTTCCGACAGACAGACTTTGTATAATCATACACTAAGGCTATATTAACATGTGTGCTGGAGACTCTGTTAGAGACTCCGTTGCAGAGTCCGCTAAAAAATCCTGGGCCTGCCAATGGCTTAAAACAGCTCAACATGGCACAGAAGCAATTTGGGAATAGTAGCTTTGCTTAAGAGGACCTGTCGCTAGGTCTGAAAAGCCCCTAATATCACATCTGATCGGCACTGCGACCCTGAGCATTTTATCAAAATTTGTTTATCAAAATCTGTTCAGCCATTCCAAAGATATAAGCCCTTTTAGTATTGATGTAAAATAAGGTCTACTAGCCAAGTATGTGGTAACACTGTGGTTTCTCTGGGGGCGGGATCTCTGTGTGCTGTATTTCATTCAGTTTTATCGCCTACTTGACTACTAGACTCTAATTTTCATCAACACTAAAAGGGCTTATGTCTTTGGAATGGCTGAACGGATTTGGATGAACAAAACACTAAAATGCTCAGAGTGACAGAGCCGATCAGATGATGTATGTCATTGGACTTTTCAAACCCTATAGCAACAATATTACCTGTACTTATTGAAGATACATCTCTTAGTTATACAACACCTTAATGGGGTTTTTTCACAGTTGATATGGGATTTATGGATTGCTTTGATCGATGAAGATCAGACAGCTGGTTCCACTACTAATCAGAAAACTCCAAGTGACCCATGTTAATAGAGGAGTGGTACAAATTCTCCACCACCACTCCACCAAGGGAATTCAGGACTGGGTTTAACTGTTAATAGTTGAAGATCTCCTTTTATCCCATTTAATGTTATATAGCTTTAGCAGCTGCATCCCCCTCCTCCCCCATTAAGGCCCCATGTACATGACCAAGTGTGCTGTCTGATGTAGGGGGAGCATTTATATCAGAATGCTCTCGGATGACACTCAGGGTGTCATCCAAGTGCATTCAATGACGTATGGAGCCTTCCGATGTGTTCTATTCTGATGAAATGGAGCAGGATAGGACATGTTCTATGTTCATGGGAATGGAACGGACCATCAGACACCCCCTCGGAGGAGCATCGGTCTGCACACCCAGTTGTGTGCTTTAGGCCTTACTGTTTTACACTAGATAGATTTTTGAATGACTGAGATGGTTTCTATAAATTTACAGAGTTTGTATGTAAGATAAGGAGAAGTACAAGCTGCTAGAAGGTAAAAAGAAATGACTGTACCCACTAATAGGATATGTTATATTCTTCTTTACATCTGATTATGGGGTCCAATATACTACAACCAGGGGGTGCAGAGGTAACAATCGCTACTAGGCTCTGGTGCTTCGGGGGCCCAAAGACCTCTCTACAACATAAGAAGATACCAGTATTGTCGATAGAACATGGTAAATGGGGAACCCATTACAGATTTTGCATTGGGGTCCGGGGATTACAACCATACATTTCAGATGAAATGTGAAATGTAAAAAAGGAGACCCATCCTTGTTGGTAAAATCCCCTTTGCTACTGGTTTATGAAGACTCCCCTACCCAGAGGAATTGCATATGTGGCAAGGAGGTGGGAAATTAGCTCAAGAGTCATGGAGAGAATGTGGAAGGGTAAACAAACATGAGGTCCTTCGGTGTTGCATGACAACATATGGCACTACCGTGGGAGCCCATTATGATATTTGCTCTGGGGCCCCTTCTCCTATGGATGCTCCAGTGCTACTACTTTTTATTGAGCCTAGAAATTACTTGGGAATATTTTTATTGCTAAAAATAATTGTAAAATAATGTAGGTCAATTCCGATTTTGCTATCTTTCTAACAGTTTAATATAATGCTTGAGGAGACCTTGAATATTTCAGTCCTGGATAGTCATTTTAGTTCATGCCTATAAAAGCAATGTGCAGTGTTAAATGATCAGGCATAACAATGATGGAGAAAGGTGCATGCTATTATGATGCCCAGTTAATTTTACTTGGCTGCTGTTGGGGTAGAAATTGTAATTATCGTTCGGTAGCTTTCATAGCGGACATATAAGGAATGAGGTCTCCCTGCCAAGTCTAAGCACACCATTGTATCTAATGGACTAGATTTTCTATAGTAAGCTCCACATTAGGCAAATGATTTGAAAGATGAACTTTTTTTTATTTTCTATTTTGTGTATTAGATGTTGAAAATTACTATATATTACATTAATTTTTAGATTCGGTTGTTTTAATATAAATTTTGGCAAGAGTACCACTACTTAATAGCAAGTAATTAATAAATTTGTCACAATTCTATATCAAAATGTGGACCCTCTAAATTGTAATCCATTTGACACGGGCTAGACTGGGACACGAAATTTAAGGAATCTCATGGTATTCACCTTAAACTCTGCAAGGATGTATGGACTTTATTGCAGAAAAATTCTACAGTCGTCATCCCCTGACTTGCCATGGAAAGGTAGCTGTGGAAGTGTTGGAGTGAACTGTGGTTGTAAGTGGAGACAAGGTGGCTCAGTGGTTACTATTGTTACCTTGCAGCGCTGGAGTCCTAAGTTTGAAGCCGATCAAAGACAACATCTGCAAGGAGTTTGTATGTTCTCTCCATGTTTGTGTGGGTTTCCTCCAGGTACGCAGGTTTCCTCCCACACTGCAAAGACGTATTGATAGAGAATGTAATTTGTAAGCCCTATATGGGACATTGATAGTCTGTAAAGCGCTGCTGAATATGATGGTACTATATAAGTAAGAGAAATAAAATAAATAAATAAATAACAAATGTCATTACCAGGGGAGTGATCAGCATGTGAAAGGCACAAGGATGAGGCATGTCTGGAACAAGCTGGGAGTCAGGACCATTGCTATAGTTAGGTAAAGCTAGGAGTCAAGACCAACAGTACCACTACAATTCCAATGTAGCAGTTGTAGGTAGTAGTAATATAAACATCAGGTGAATTATCCAACAGGCAAGGTCAGGATCAAGGCTGAAGTCAGGAAGAGGAGTAATAGAAATAGCAACCCAAATGTGCAGGAACAGAAGTAAAGAGGAAAAAACTCAATCACTATGTTGCATATGACAAGACAATTCTTCTTTGTGTGTCTAGGCCATGCTGATTCTTTCTAGTTTGCCTATATTCTTTTTGGCTCATGGTTCATTCATGAAAAACCATCCTGTTTAAACTCATGTTGTCACATCACATCAAAGTCTTGAGTGGGAAACCATATAATAGATAAAAAAGTCAGCCACTTGGACAATAATTGTTGCAAATATATATATATAAAACCAACTTACTAATATGGAAGAGGGGTTGCTTGCTGTTCTTGTAAATCTTTTGTCAAAAGGAACCAATATGGTCATGTTGACACATTGCTCATTGTCCACAAGAAATTGTCCAGTGACTTGAACTCTGTCCCATGACTCTTGATGACTTGTTATTTTCAGACAGTGTACTAGGCATAGTGTATAAGGATTTCCAGGAGAGTTCCTGTACAAATCATACTAATAAGCCCCATTTTTGTTATTGGTTCATGCTATCATATCCTTCCACATCCATTGGCTTAATCTTCATATTCCTTGTCATTGGTAAATCAGGAATGGACCTTGTACCGGTTTTGTTTTGCCAGTGTTGTAGTGTCTGTCGAAAGTGGAAACCCTGAGTAGGGTCATTTCATTCATGGAGAAGGAAGATGAAGCCAAACTGATTCTGCCTCAAAATCAGCCCCAAATTCTGCCTGAAACAGCCTCCATTGATTTCAATTGGAGGCAGATTTTTTTCAGCTAGCGGAAAAAAATAATCATCATGCTTGATCTTCAGGTGGATGGGAGGCAGAAAATTCTGCTTGACAGGGACGGAAAATTCTGCTTCTCCAATTCTGCTGGAATTCGACATGGAATTTGGTCAAGTGGAAAAATTCAGCTTCAAATTACTGATGCTGAATATTTCAGCTAGTAACATTCCAGAAGCTGAATCTTTTAGCTAGGAAAATTTCCTGTGTCAACATACCCCTACTCTCCCCAATTTTAAAGGTAACAATTATGCTACAGTATGTATCCCCATCATATAGGATTAAATGTTTGAGTGCTTGATCTACCTTAAATCTGAAATTTGGCAAGTATCCACTGTGGGGAGAATAGACTGAATTCAGAATTTCAAAGTATTATGGAACTAAATGAGTGCATAACAATTTCAAACTATTTGCAAAGAGTGCCCCTACTGGTAAGGCGGTAGAATATATAGATCTGTTCTTGAGAAGTCTGCAAGTCTACAGAGTTTGTAATTATTGTATGTTATAAGTATACACACTATGTAATATTTATATTCTTTTTTTTTTTTTTTTTTTTTTAATAAACCAGCCCAAATCTGTCTCCTAATGTTTTAAATGGGAGGCTGTTACGGGCACTTCTTTTTTGAGTGTGGGGAAAAAAAAGCATCACAAGGTATTTGGCAAGGAATTTAAGGTGGTCTCCCACCTCAAAATTCTCTTGAAAAATTGGCGCTGTGGAACCAGTAGAAAGCTGAAGTTGAGCATTGGCTTTTGCCGTGGGATTTCCTGCATGACTAGTCTTATATACCATAGTGCTAAACAAATGTGAGGCCTCACGTGGCGCCTTCTGAAGTCATTTACCCTCAGAAACTTCCAACAAAGCTAATTGCTGGTATTATGTAGTGGAAGGAGTGTGCAGGGCCGCCGAGAGGAAAAAAGGAGCAGACCTGGTGTGTGGGAAAATGTCAGTGTAGAGTGCGGGACGAGCATTTGACCAGTCACATCACATGCGGAGCTTAGGTACAATAGCTCCATTGGCATGGAAGAAGAGTTGTGGAGGGCTGCCTGGGAGGGGGAAAAAAAATGGAGCTAGACGTGTTAAATGTGTGTGGGAACAATGTGAATGTAGTAGAAGTGACTGTGTATGACGAAAATGATGAAACATTTGGACATGTGGATATAGCAGAGCTGAGTGTTAGGGTACAGAAAATGTAAATGTAGCAGAGTTGAGTGCTGGGGGGGCCCCCCCATGAAGGCAGCAAAACTGAGTTTATGGAGAGAGAAGGCTGTATGGAGGCGAGGGGGAGGGCCCCCCCCGGTAAAGAGAAAGTAGCAAAATTGTGGGTGTGGATGGGAGCAAGCAGGAAACAGAGCAGTATGTGCAGGCATATAGGCGGGGGTTCAGCGCCCCCCCCCCCCGGGGGGCTTCCCTGACCTTTTTTTTTTTTTTTAAATGGGACTGTACTGGGGAAGTACTATAGTGGGGATTCCTGAATGAAAGTTTCACCAGAAAGGGAATCCTGCATACAGAAAGTTTGGGAACCACTGCCCTAAAGTAACCTATGCTTTCTACTTTATATATATATATATATATATATATATATATATATATATATAAAATGAGTTTCTGTCTGTCTGTCCGTCTGTCTTTCAAGTTGATAGTAGTATAATGTTGTACCGTGTTAGCCATTGAAAGTCCGTCTGTCTGTCTGTCTGTTCTTTATGCGCGACCAAACGACTGGACTGATCTTCACCAAATTTGGCACACAGGTACTTCAGGTGTCCAGGAAGGTTTTAGACCGGGTCTCAATTCTCTAGGACGTACCGTTCCTGAGATACAGTATTCCCAAAAAATGACCTGCATTAGCCAATATAAGCCTGCAAGTCTTTCACTAATATTCCAACTGCCATACACACGGTCACATGTGCCTTATCAGCCAATGGAAGCTCGCAGGCACTTAGTCTTCACATGCACACAAACAAAAAATGAAATATACCCGTGTGAAGACGGCTCCTTCTGCTAGTATATATATATATATATATATATATATATATATATATATATACAGAGCAGTTACATCACCTATGGCCTTTCCTCTGGCATGAAAAGGTCAATCTGCCTTCTAATGAATCCTTCGACTCCATTCCACAGAAACATTAGACTTTGTCTCTCTTTTTCCGGCACAGGCTACTTTTATGCATATTAAATAAATGAAGAATCTTCTCAAAGTAAAATTTTGTCCCCAATTACCGGGAAAGGTTTATTTTGCCTCATTGATATATTCCTAATTCTAATGGCAAACTCTTAGCCATAGACAGACTATAAATACATTTTATGTAAATCAAGCGTTAATTATCCCGGAGCTGCATTTGCGTAGAATATCATTTTTTTAATTAGCGGCTGTGACTGAACCTGTGCGCCTGTTGTGAAACCAATTATCATAAATTGCCCTGTAACAATTAACAATATTGCCGCTGAGTTGCATGTATTTCAATGTTATAATTATGCTCAGCTCTTTTGTTAATTGGGCTATCTGACTCTTTATTTTTATGCCGCTCATCTGCTCATTACAGCAGCCATTTAATTCAATTAGCACCTTAATTAGAGGAACAGCCATGCCCAATGTAGTAGGCCTTGTCGCAGTGTGAAGCTTGATTAACAAAGACAAACATACCATGCAAATCAGGATGAAATGCTTTGGGGGGTGGCGAGGATAAAAGGAAGCCGTCCGGTGAAACGGAAAAACTGGCACATCTTTATTCCTGCACTGTCTAAAGACAGAAGGAAGACTTATCCTAATGCAACTATCACATAAGTCAGCTATCAAAACCAATCTCCGCAATTTCTGTTCCTTTACATGCACTTATCATGATGGAATGTCATATATAGACTTATTAGAGTAAAGGGGTGCTGCTCCCTCGATTAGCTGATATGGAGAGTTGCTAGTAAGAGTGAAGGTGCCTATACACTTTAGATTTACATTGGCTGAACATACTGATTTCGAGGTGTAAAGGGCTGTCATAATATTGAATTTTACATCTGTGAACGCCTATACAGAGTGGTGGCTGTGGCAGCTCTATCCTTCTGTAATACAACCTGGTAGTGTTGTATGGTGTCATATAGTGATGCCAAAAGGACACCCAACTCCTCTGGAACGTGCTGTGATACTATGAAGTTGTACCAGAAAAAAACAAAGATAATCATGCTCCTTTCTTTGAGTTTCTGTAAAGATGAATGATGTACCATACAAAGGTTCCAAAAAGTTTTATTCTCATCAGCACTATGGCTGAATTTATCTCCTTCCTCCGACCACAGTGATAAATTCTCATGGTACAACTCCTAAGTAGAGACGAGCAAACTGGACTGAACCAATTCGACCAAAATTTTGCAAAAGTTTCTAGTTCGACCCGAACCCAAAACTTTTGGTTGCCACTCATGAATCACTATTGTACTCTGGGGTCTCTTCAGACCACAGTGTATAATCATCAGAGGCCCAGGAGAGGTGCAGAAACATAATAAACATGAATACACTCCTTGCTTCACCTCTCCAAGGTCCTCTTCAGTGGTCTTCCTAGGTGATGCCACAGATTCCTGGGGGACCTGCTGAGGCTTGTGATTGGGCCTCAGAGGTCATGTGGGGCATGCCAACATCATGACACTTGATTATTGGAAGCTATTCCTGAAATAATATGAGTATTTCCTATCGCAGTCTTAACAATTCCCCTGCTGGCACAAGATACCCTTGAATTATTAAGAGGCTCCGACTCTGTGATAATTCTGTAGCCCTCCAGTGTGCCAGAATTGAAATCCACGCCTGTCAGGAGGAGGTGAACATTTCAGGTATAACTCATTCCAGCTTTGTGTGAGTTATAGTAAATATGTTGGGCCTAGTATTCATCACCCGGGCCTGCCTTGGTCTCCACCCTGCAGCCAGAAGTGTCTGTCAACTACTTATAGTAATCTCTCTTCTCCATTGAAAACATATGCACACTGTGACCAACAGCCAATGAAGGAATATTAGGCATCTATAGCCACTCACAACCAGAGATACATTGACTGCCACTTGAAATCCATCAGTATTATACTGACAGAATTGGGATACTTGTAATTGGGAACTTTCGGCTCTTTTTCTGTCGGGATACTTCCATAACTTGGTGGTGGCTCGGCTTATGTTGGGCTTCCTTGATCCCACCAGAAATTATAATTCTAAGATTTGTCCTCCATGTACAGTAGACAGAACATATAGTACATATGTCCATTGTGGTTTCCTTGTGTTGAGATGGGTTCCTTTTATCCCACCAGAGTTTATGATTCTTAGGTTCGTCCTCCATCTATGTAGAACATACACATGTCTATAGTGGTTTGGCTTGTGTTGAGATGGGCTTCCTTAATCCCACCAAAGGATATGATTTTAAGGTTTTTCCTCTATCTATGTAGAATATATATATGTCCATCGTGGTTTGGCTCGTGTTGAGCAGAGCTTTCTTGATCCCCCAGAGGTTATGATCCTAAGGTTCATCCTCCATCTATACAGAACATATGCATGTCCATTTTAAATTATATTATAATCTATATTCTCACTGTACACACAGGACATATCTAATATATTATTTGTGGACCATGCTAATGATTGGATTGTCTTCTATCGGACCTTTGGTACCACAAATGTTATCAGAATCTGGGGCACTAGATGATTTCCCAGTACTGTGGTGGGCTAGTGTAACCCTGGGTAACTCATTTTGACACCTTTCCAAGGCCGATGATTTTATATCACCTATTGTCACTGATCTGATCCTGTGTTATCTGCACCATTTTTATAATAGAGATTCTATTTTAATCCTGCCTTTTGCTGATAATCAGATGACTGCTACCCTGCCCCAAGTGTCCACAGCACAAGCTATAAAGTGATCTATTATAATTTTTTTTTAATAAATTGACATAAAAAAAATCCAAAAATGTGCAAAAATATGTTCAACACAAAAACAATACATTACCTTTAAAATGTCTTACGCAAGAAAGTATCATTATCATTAAATAAATTACATAAAAAATACTGTATATAAAATTATATAAAAAGCCGCCACATTTTTATCACAGCCCAGAGGTAAGAACTTTACCCACTGCAGTGACTGTATCCATCAGGCCGGAGGCTTCGAGAGTATAAATGAAGTTAGCACTCATTTTGTTTTGTGCCAGTCTACTTGACTCTTTATTCTCTGCCTATTAATTCACCTAATTAGAATTAAATGAAGCATGTATAATTGCTAGATTAACCAATAATTAAGCAGCCGGAGCGCTCATGTTTAATACACATGGGCAGATCTTCCTCTTTTGTGATGGTAATGTGTCATGCCTGCTCGTTTTTATCAAAGAAATTACTTGGCTTGTCTTCCCCGGCGTACACTTCCCTCATGTGCGTGATGCTTTGTAAAGCAGGGAATGTCTACAAAAATGATTATCAGACATTTTTTTTTTTTCCTTTTTTTTCCCTGGCTCTGTAGCCCTTTTATGTTGCACTTTTATGGAAGGATTTTTGTGACACTGCAAAAAAGCAAGAGCTTCTATTAAATATGTATTGTAACAGAGAACAATAGGCATAATTAAAAGTCATTAAATAAGATTGTCTGTACAGTGTTACATTCAAGAAGACGCTATTCATGTCACTACAAAAAGTTTTACTGGATGTCGCGTTTTAGGAAAAAAATTTCCTAAAAAAGTGGAAGGTTGCCAAGAGTGTCTATATCAGTCATTGTAATGGGAGGAAAATGATAATTGATACTAAGTATTTAAAGGGTTTTTCCGGGTATAATGCCATCGATAGGCCATCAATAGGTGTGAATGATGGGGATCTAACTATGGGAGTGAAGGGGTCACTAAAAAAACAGCCCCCCATTAAATGAAGTACGCAGATGACTTAGCGTGGTAGAGCACATCTGATCCATAGGATATGACGTATGAGGAGGCCATTACTAAAATGATCAGGCCCCAGGAGCTTCAAGTTACACTAGGTTCACACACTAGCCTTTGGGTTTCCGTTCTTCGGGTTTGCTTGGGGATTCTAACAACGGAAACCCAATTTGTTTAAAAAGCGGTTATGTAAGGGTCTTGCCAACCGTAGCAACCCTGACACTACTGCAGGGTCTGGGAGGAAGCACAGAGACAAGTGAGCCCTAATCTCACCCCAGCCACTGTCCCTTCCTATTGCCTCAGTTACCCTAAACGGTAAAAGGACAACTAGAAGACAAGCCCTATACTGGGTAAGTGACACAGAGAACAGGACAAGACAAAAACACCACAGAAGCAGAGTGAGCAAGCCAAGGGGTCAGTAACAAACGAGCAATGCAGTACAAAGTCAAAATCCAAAAGAATAGTCAAAAGGCAAGCCAAAGGGTCAGATAAACAAGTAACAAAGTAGTAAGCAATATAACAAGGAGAGCAGGCAAAGACAAGTGCAATAACCGGCAACTTGCAGAGAAGTGACATCCTGTATAAAGAAAGTCTGGGCCCAGCCCCAGATCTGATAGGTTCACAGGCTGTCAATCACACAGGCCAGGAAGAGATTAACTCTATACCGTCCAGAGAGAAATGTTTAGAACACGGGTGGGGCCGGAAATCCATTACACTGACTAGGACCATGTTCAGACTGAGCAGCAAGAAACTTACACAAAGAATCAAACTGAACACGCCTCCTTCGCCACAGCGTGCGAGCGGAGGGCGGCGCCGAGACCCGAAACGGCAGAGACGTTACAGGTTACCAACAGAACCCCGCAGTCCCCCTGGGGGTTTCCACCCAGTTTCCGCCTGAAAAATGCGGAGAGAAAAGTCCTGCTTGCAAGCAGAATGGGGAACAGAATCCCCAAACTGTCACCCAATGCAGGTGTGACCAACAGAATCCCCAAACTGTCACCCAATGCAGGTGTGACCATAGCCTTATGCTTCTAATTTCTAGTACATATACATATCTGGATGGGCCACTGTGAGGGGGTCATGGGACTCATTGCACTTCTGTTGATAAATGCAGATTTCAAGGTCCAGATCATAAATACAGCGCCACACCTGTTCATAGGTTGCGTCAGGTATTGCAGCTCAGATCTACTAAATGGAATACTACTACTCAATTGAATACTACTTACAACCTGTGAGGAAATATCGCATAGTTTTTCTAAGAAAATAGCCATGTTTTTGTAATGTTGTACAACCCCTTTAAGGATAGACCATCAATGAATATTGGTAGAAAATCCAGTTTAATAGTAGATTCTATGTGTGTGTGTATGTGAAATATACACTGACTTGGTTAAATGCCAATACCCAAGTAAATGGACCAAAATCAACCTACATAAACAACTAGAATATCCAAAAAGTTGAGGCAACTATTATCTCTTCAGAAAGTAGAAATGTTACCAATATTGCAAATTCATCATGTCAGTCATGTTATCAGATACTAGTAAATGCGGTAATTATTGGATTTTTACCAAAAACTTTCATTTAGACTACAGGCACACGACTTTGTGCGTGTAGACAGGCCATGATTAACCGGCACACAGGGCACATGGATGACATCTGTGTGCCGCCCGTGCCTTCATGGCTCCATTCACTGAGCATAGGCCAAAAAGCAGACAGGAATTGGACCTGTCCTGAGTTTTGCCCCAGGCTCTTAGCTCCATACCTGGGCCTGTGAAAATACATGGTCGTGTGTTGGGCCATAGAATTGAATTGGTCAGAGTAAAACACAGCTAGCACACTGACTGTGCATTTGGCCTTACTGCGAATAAATGATCAATCCATATTGAACATCACAGTTCCAACAGGAAATTTTTTCTTATTACCAGGACCAGTGGTAGTCATAACATATGCCTTGCCTGTGCAATCAGACAGGAGCCCTGCTGTATACTATAGGTCAAGGAGACACCACAATTAGATTGCCTGGGACTGTGCTAATAATTTCTTCAGTCACAATTTTTGGCGGATTGCATATAGAAGGTCTAGCGGGGCGTCTCCTTTTTGGAATTCTCTTCTGTGGGCCAGAGCAGAAAGATGCTAACAAATAAAACTCTAATTATGTTGGATTAGAGCATTCATGTCCAAAAAGTGTGCTGTCATATTACAGTTGTCTGAAACTGGCCATACACATTAGACAGAAAAAGGTTGATCAACCGTTGATGAAATGATCTTGTGGTGTACCATTGTTACTTAGACGTAGCCATATATATTGTAGTCCATATTGGATGTAACAATTGTTCATACTGGACATACATGATCAACAACATTGAATGAAGAATGAAAGATCTTTCTAAGAAGGATAGGGATAGGTTATTTTACACAAAGATCATTCTTGAACTTGTGACTATCTGACAAAAATTTTAACCTTGGCCAATGTCTTTCCAAAATCTGACTTGGCGGAAAACAATTGTTCATTGTTAAATTCCAACCAACGAAGGATAATTTTGGTCAAAATGAACAATGGAATCTAATGAAGATTAGTCTAATGTTTATGGCCACCTTTAGGGGATTTCCAGGCTTTATAACTGATGACCTATCCTTAGTATAGGTCATCAATTAAAGATCGGCAGGGGTCTGACACCCGCACCCCAACGGATCAACTGTTTAAAGAGGCTGCAGAGTTTGCATGAGTGCGATAACCTCTCCAGTACCAAGCAAGGTGCCATTCATTTGTACAGTGACTGTGATTGGTTTTGCAGCTTAGCCCATACACTTGAAAGGGACCGACTGAAAATTAGGCCATGTGGCCAATGAATCTGAGGTCAAATGGCCTGTGAAATAAATGCAGTGCCACTTCAAATAGCCGATCTGTGGTGTTGGACCTCCACGGATCTTCAATTGATGGTCTATCCTTATGACAAGTCATCAATGAAAAAGTCCTGGAAAAGCTCTACAACAGTTCTTCGAAAAGAGATCTATGATAACCATTCTGTTTTTGGGTTTTTGGCAGTAAAGCCACTTTTTGACTGTGAGTATAAGATCGACTCAGCTTGGTTCATATCACCTTGGTTTGGGTACCATGTTGTTTGTTTTCCACTGCAGAAAGTAGAAAATCTGAGTGACAACTGATCAGCTAAGCAGTGTTTAGACACATGGCCTTTTAATACCACACTGGGTCACTTGGTACCTAGCCTAAAGCAGGTATTCAAAAAGTAACCCGTTCCAGTACTTTGTCAGGGAAAATGATAAAAGAAGTCCAAGATTTCGATACCATGCAGTGAAAAAGTGCCTTTCGTGACCCATGTACCATTCTTGCATGGCACCTACCAGTCAAGACCATGAAGTATTCCAAGGAAGCCGGTTCTTCTAGAACAGTTCCGTCCACTCGTCCATATTCCTAACATTCTAGAATACTAGAAGAGGGAAGCTTCCATGGCTAAGCTTGACATAGCCTTTTATTTATGCCCTGGTAAAGATGTACGACACTATGACAGGTCACATTCTACAAAATAGAAATATAGCATTCACATATTGTCTGAAACACATTTACAGCCACGTGAATTTATCGCTTCTCCCGCTTTAAAATCAATGTTTCAATTATTTGGAAGGAAATGGATGGCTATGCCTCCTCATATTTACACCCCCCCCCCCATTTTTAAGGCTAAAATGTACATATATAAAATACATTTTATTTGCCAAATGTCCTCTCCCTTCGGAAAATCCTCCGGTGGAGCCGTAAAGCCATAAAGGCCCCTGTCCCTGCAACCCGGAGATATTGATTCCAGAGCGAAACAATGACATGAATAAAATAAAAATAAAAAAAAGTTAATTATCGTTTGTGTTTGTAATTTAATTAAGGCGGCTGTAAAGTTTTAGTGTTTTTTTTTCTCTCCCAGGTGATGATGTTTAGGGCTCTGAAAAGCTATTTGCGCCGGCGAGATTAAAGCGCGTTTTAAAATGTTCCCCGAGCACTTTCACATTTGTTGATAGATTTTTAAATTAAACTTTGAATCGTAATCTAAATTACCTCCAACAATTCATGGTCCCTATAATGAACTCCCACTATTCCAGCTGTCATCCCCCTATGATATACTGTAAATGGTAACTGCCGTGGGTTTCATTGAATAGTGTTTTAGCATTGCGGCTTTTTTTTTTATTGCGTGCATACAAAGCTCACATAGAAATCAAAAACACCCGGCCAGGCTCTGACTGGAAAGGATTATTAGAAACACTTCTCTATCACTGTCCGCTGACACCAGGCTTAATGCTTTTCTCTCCCGTCGCAGAATTTATATCTCTCCGTCGCGTTCAACATCGGGGTAAAGGGAAAAATAAAAAGGACAATATCTTGTTTAAATCATTGAAGTCACCCATAGGAATGTTAATGTTGGAGCGGAACACGGTAATGATTTGCATGGCTATGAAATTGAATTGCTTATTTTCCAGTTATCATCCTGAAGAAGATACAGGATAAATTAAATAAAATGAGACATTCCATAAAGCGGAAGCATTGCAGGCAATGGGATAGAACTGTACATGGTATTACTTTATTTATTCATTTATTTTTAGCAGTGCTTCCAGCTAAGAGGCTTTGCTTTAGTAAGTTGAGGCCTATTAACTATCACGTGTGGGGGACATATAGGACAAGCGGCCCCACAGCAAAGACAAAAAGCTGCTTAACGCTAACATACAGATGTGTCCTTCCTCACCTCTCCTTTAGGCTGGGCAAGTCCACATATGTGTGTCATGAGATGACCAGCTTTTCAAAACAACATAATTTTGTGATATTGTGTCACAAAGTGATATGTTGTATGCATCTATGTGTGGACACCCAGTGGTTGTGTTGTGACTTGCAGTCTGTCACAGATTTTCCTAGCAAGTTGCAATATTGTATTAAATTGGTTTCATGAAACATTGGAGGCCTAAACCATAATGAAGCTGATAGTTTTGGGGCCCAATGTTATCAAAATGGCTCAAGTCCACTCAAGTTATCACTTCTTTGCTAACATTGCAACTCATTTCAAGACCCCATACATGTGAGTGCTCTTACTACCTATTAAAATGATATTGATCTGGAAAAAGTTCCCTTTCTATGGAGGTCCCATATTGGCCACATGGGCCACCCTTGCATATACTTTCCATTCAAGAGAATGGGACTGAATTGCTATACCAGGCACAGCCACAGGTAAATGTATGGCGCTATACCTGGATAATTAATGAAATTATATAGGACTTGACGGACTTTGCATGTAGCTGATTGGGGGGTGCCCGCAGTCAGACAAAGACTGATCAGATATTAAAAACTTATCCTTAGGATAGACCTCAATATGACATTCCTTTTAAAGTTTAATATTTTCTGAATTTACTGTGACAGTACAGTTTCTACAATGTTCTGTATGACACATACAGTAAATGCTCTCCAAAAGACCACCCCTTATCTAGAACAGATTTCTTGTGACAGATTTTCAGTTCCACCTTTGAGAAGACCACTCTCCTAGAAGACCACTATTATATACAATTGTTGGTTGTTGTCTCAAAGAGATTTCAATTTTCCATTGTTGCAGATTCCACTTCCGAATCCACTTGGGTGGGGATCACAATTTGCTAGCAGTCTACTCCAGCTACTAGAGGTGGTTTTGATTGATCATGACTTCATGGAACAACCCTTTAAATTAGTGGTACATATACCTACATCTTCAGGCATATGTATTTTAATATGGCACCTCTATGTTAAAATATGTAGAATGCTCTCTTGAAGACTACTTCATGGGTACTTTCTTTCTATAGAAGTCAATGGAGTCCCAGAACATGTCTGTAAGACATTGCATTCATATTTTATTCTTCAATATGATAGTAAATATGAATAAAAATACAAATTAAAATGAAAAACACTGAAAAATCTGCATTAAAAATACTGACAAAATGGTAATAATGCAGACAAAAACACTTTGTACTTCATATCTGTGCTCAGCCCCATATTTTTACCATATTTCGATGTAGCCATATATGAGCCCTACCATTATGAAAGTATAATTTGGCATGTATAGATAGTAAGGGATAACTAAGCTTCACCAAGAGTGATATATTTTTCAAAAGTTCCAATTTTGGAATGACCATGTTCCAAATAAGAAGAAATTTGGATATTTATCCAAGCCAACTTATTAATGGTCTTCTACAGTGGACTCACCAATGGAACATGATGTGATCAAGGAAGGGGCTACTTAGAGAGACGTCAGTATTTTAAATGGAACATGAGGGGGGTCTGTTATAGGATTTTCATTTGGGCCAAAAAGGGGGCCCAAGTTTTGACTCTGTATGTGATGACTGGAGTTTTTCCTTGACATTGAGTTCAGCAAAGTGGTAGACTGACCTTATTGGAATTAGGGCAATGATCAAGGGCCCAAAAGTCTCTTGGTCAACACCGTAAAGTAGTGGGACTGCAGAAGAATAACAAGTGATCAATACTCCACAAATGAAGTTTAGTAACCCTTATCAAGTGAACCATGCCGATAGAGGTTGGTAAGGGGTTCTGGGAAACCTACAACTTCTCAGTCCTCCCCTATTTCACCTAGGGCTCAGTTCGCTACCCTAGCTTTGTATCAAAATACCCTAGCCAAGACAAAGTGGCTTGTTGGCACCACTATTGCCCACCCTCCAGCCCCTGATTTGATGGATCATCTAATATATCCTGTAGAGAACACCTGAACATCTTAATTTTTTTTTTTCGTTATTGTATATTTTTTCTAATTCCCTCCAAAACAATGGACCCTATCCACCTTGCAACGGGCTTGCCTACGTGACTGCATTGATAATACCTCCACCTATGATTTTCGCACTTCTTTCCTTCCTCTCCAGGTAGATCGATAGCTTTTGGAAATGTGAAAAGGCTGCCAAAGAACCTAAACAAAGAAGCGCGCTTGTAAGTATCCTGCTTGTATCAGCTGATAAATGGCCCCCTCTTTAAGGAACTTATCTCTTAAGGGCTTGCTGCATGAGGAATAGCATCATTTGTAGTGTTTGCTCTGCTGGACGACTGAAGCCGGATCCATTTAAAAGATAGTGAGATACTGTCGACAGCAATAGACAGGGTAATTGCAGAGCCACTACTATGGTATAAATTACATCACTCTAAGTGGTGGAATGGCCTGAAGAGAACGAAGAAAATTCTGACAATTTACTTGTCCTAGTGCCCTTTTGACTGCTTATCGGAGTTCAGCAGAAGAAAAGAGCTCTGGGTGAAAAAAATTAAGTATTGATCAAATTAACAGTTTTTACCGATCTCTTAAACAGAAAAAAAAAGGAGTGGAACAATTAAATTTAGAACACAAAAGACGAGGCAGGATAACTCTTGACCCCGGATGGCAAAGCTTTCTGAAGTAGAAAATACAATCGGCCCGTGGAATTGTCTTTCTATTACAAATGTAAGTGATGGGGGTTTGTTGAGAGTAATAGCTTATTTAAAGGCTGCCTGCTGAATGAAGGAAGAGAAATCACATCTACGCACAACGCTAGCGTGTTTTTTTTTTTTTTTGTCTTTGCCGAGAGGTTAATAATGGGCCAAGAGGCTACATAGCAAAAATTGTGCTTAGTGATTAACTCGGAGTAAACCTATTTCATAATCTGCATAAAGTAATCTGCGCAAATGATTTTCCTTCCACCTCTTCCACTGATATGTCTATTAACATTACATGGGTCGAGAAGGAACTTTAAAGAGGGAGCCTGGCACAACCCAGTAAAATATTTTCTCATTTTTCAAGAATTTTTTTTAAAACAGAAACATTACGTAAATAATGAGGAAACTAGGACACAAAATGAAAGAAACAGAATAGATAATTCATAATTATTAAAATTATCTTAACCACTGGTTCAGGACCGGACACATTTTTGTGTTTTTTCGTATATGTTTTATTGAGGGCTATAAAAAAAAATTTCATTTGGGTTATTCAACAAATTTTGAGTCTTTTTGCCGTGACACATGGGGCTTTATTTATATTATTTAGCATTTTTTTTTATAGGAGGGAAAACGTGTCTGTTTTTCAAATGTTTCCCGTTTTTTGATATTTTTTAATAGAACAAAGTGCTACTAAACTTTTTGAAATCGTTTTCCCTTTATGGTAATTTTTATTTTATTATTGTGTTGTCATGGGTTGGTCTAGAATCTGTGATGTGGGTGTGGTATTGGCATATTTATTTTATTTTTAAAATGATTTTACTTTTTATTTTTACTTTTTTATTTTTACTTTACTATTTATCTCCCCTGAAATTGGGGCAGATATCCTGGCCACCCCTGAGTTTGCTGTAATTCCTGGACAACCCCTTTAATTCTGCCATCTAGTCCAATGCTGGGGCTAATTTGGGTGAAACCACGAACGATCACAGCATTCAGACAGTCAAACCATCTTCAGTCAATTATGAATTTAATTCCGCTGTTGGTCATGCCGGAACAACTACTGTACTCACATGATCCTTCCTAACATAGTTGTATGACATGAAGCTTCTGTATGGGTTGAACAGCAGGCTTCAGAACTTTCTTCAACGCTGACTGTTATCTCAGGAACGTGACTGTCAATTCTTCCGTACTATAAAAGTATACATAATCTTTCGACAAACTTTGTCTAAATCAATAGTACAGTGTGTGTATATCATAAATAACACTATTTCTTACATTTATAAGAAATCTATTCTACATTTTAATCAGTTACAGGCTCCATCTTTAATTTTCAGTTCTCCCTGAGCTGGTGTATGAAGACTGCTGCTCTGATGAATCCAATAGACAGGATACAGAAAGTAGAGGAGAATCTGCTCCACGACACACTCTTTCTCACTTACAAGCACCAGTAGTGACCTGTACATACAGGTGCACAGCTCGTTACTAGTCAGATGTCTAATTACTGTGATGTGACTATAACGAGCTGCGCACCTGTGTCATCACATGACCATGGACTGTACATCACATGACCATGGACTGACTGTATGACAGCAAGCAAAAATGTAGAAAACCGCAAGGAATTGATACAGAAAGTATATTGGAAAATTGTACAACTTTTCATTATACAAACAATAATATTGATCTCTCAATATTTGTCTGAAACTGGACAACCCCTTAAACAATATATGCTCTATTTTTTTTTTTATTCAATGTGACATACAGTAATTCACTAACACAAGAACGATAGGCTCTCTTTATTCTTCACCCTTGGTCCACCCAGGAACATTCACAAACCATCACAGGAATACATATTGAGACACCCATTTTGAGCCTTTTGGATTAGGAGGTATTATGTGTAATACACATGTGGACAAAATTGTTGGTACCCCTCGTTTAATGAAAGAAAAACCCACAATGGTCACAGAAATAACTTTAAAAAACCAGACTGGAATTTGCCAAACTACATGTTTGCAAGCCACAAAGCTTCTGGGAGAATGTCCTATGGACAGATGAGACAAAAATTGAAATTTTTGGCAAGGCACATCAGCTCTATGTTCACAGACAGAAAAATGAAGCATATCTTGAAAAGAACACTGTCCCTACTGTGAAACATGGAGGAGGCTCTGTTATGTTCTGGGGCTGCTTTGCTGCATCTGGCACAGGGTGTCTTGAATCTGTGCAGGGTACAATGAAATCTTAAGATTATCAAGGGATTCTAGAGAGAAATGTGCTGCCCAGTGTCAGAAAGCTTGGTCTCAGTCGCAGGTCATGGGTCTTGCAACAGGATAATGACCCAAAACACACAGCTAAAAACACCCAAGAATGGCTAAGAGGAAAACATTGGACTATTCTGAAGTGGCCTTCTATGAGCCCTGACCTAAATCCTATTGGGCATCTTTGGAAGGAGCTGAAACATGGCGTCTGGAAAAGGCACTCTTCAAAGCCGAGACAACTGGAGCAGTTTGCTCATGAGGAGTGGCCAAAATACCTGTTGAGAGGTGCAGAAGTCTCATTGATAGTTACAGGAATCATTTGATTGCAGGGATTGCCTCAAAAGGTTGTGCAACAAAATATTAAGGGAACCATCATTTCTGTCCAGGCCATGTTTCATGAGTTTTCTTTTTTAAAAAATTCTGTTGAAGCATGGTTGAAAAGCAATGTCTGACTTTCATTTGTTCATTTTCATAGAATTTTTATATATTATTACTTTTGTCAGATTCAAGTTATTTCTGTGACCATTGTGGGTTTTTATTTCACTAAACAAGGGTACCAACAATTTTGTCCACATGTGTATGTGTATGCATGTGTATATTATATAACATTACTATATATGTGCAACAGCAGTATTATATAGTTGTGTAGTATAGCAACATGTTGTATGTGCACTATGTATGTGCGTGGTATAGCAGTACTATGGATATATATTATTGCCAATACATATTATAGTTTCTATATATAATATCCTCTGGAGATGGTGAATATGCTTGGTTTAGATCAGTGTTTCAAAGTATTCTTAAGACATGTAACCCTTTTTCTTACAGGGAATGCATCGCCTGAAAATGACCTATTGTGTGTACGTTTTTATGTTAAACAAGTTTTTTTAAGAATTTTTGTGATGTTGTTTTTAATTATTCAAATTAATAGCTATATTTAAAAAACTTTTGCCACTAAGCCTGAAACACTGACTACAAACTGTGACTTCCTGGTCCTATAAAAGACCATGATCCATAGACATAATAGTCTGGAGCAGATCCTATTGCCTTGTATAGGAGAGTTTTCTAGGCATGCTCTGTGACTTGGGCAGAGATCATTGTGTAAAGAGGGGAATAGATAAGCCATAAATCATCTATTGTGACACTGACTGGTGGATTTTGTGTCTTATCTACATATACATAATGGCTTTGATTATCAATGTGCTGTAAGTGAGGTAGCTGCTGCAAAAAAAATCTCCTAAAAAAAACAGAAGGTCTCAACGTATTATATTCTGACAGTGTCAGAATTCACATATTCGCAGCAAAAACAGTGATAACTTGGCAATGGAGGCAACAATTCACAAGAGGAAAACAGTTTGATTCAGGTGACCCTAAACTATCTATCTGTGGGGCTGGGATGATATGCTGGGTTCTGGTGACCCTAACCGATATATCTGTGGGGCTGGGATGATATGCTGGGTTCTGGTGACCCTAACCGATCTATAAGTGTAGTTGGGTTGATCTGCTGGGTTCCGGCGAACCTAACCTATCTATGGAGTTGGGTTGATATGCTGAGTTCTGGTGACCCTAACCTATATATCTGTGGAGTTGGGTTAATATACAGTCATGGCCAAAAGTTTTGAGAATGATACAAATATTAATTTTTACAAAGTCTACTGCTTCAGTTTTTCTAATGGCAATTTGCATATACTCCAGAATGTTATAAAGAGTGATCAGCTTAACAGCAATTACTTGCAAAGTCAATATTTGCCTAGAAAATGAACTTTATCCCCCAAAACACATTTCAACATCATTGCAGCCCTGCCTTAAAAGGACCACCTAACATCGTTTCAGTGATTGCTCCATTAACACAGGTGTGGGTGTTGATGAGGACAGGGCTGGAGATCAATCTGTCATGATTAAGTAAGAATTTCACCACTGGACACTTTAAAAGGAGGCTGGTGCTTGCCATCATTGTTTCTCTTCTGTTAACCATGGTTATCTCTAAAGAAACACGTGCAGTCATCATTGCACTGCACAAAAATGGCCTAACTGGGAAGAGTATTGAGCTAGAAAGATTGCACCTCAGTCAACAATCTATCGCATCATCAAGAACTTCAAGGAGAGAGGTTCCATTGGTGCCAAAAAGGCTCCAGGGCGCCCAAGAAAGACCAGCAAGCGGCAGGACCGTCTCTTAAAAGTGTTTCAGCTGCGTAATCGGGCTACCAGCAGTGCAGAGCTTGCTGAGGAATGGCAGCAGGCAGGTGTGAGTGCATCTGCACGCACTGTGAGGCGGAGACTCTTGGAGCAAGGCCTGGTCTCAAGGAGGGCAGCAAAGAAGCCACTTCTCTCCAGAAAAAACATCAGGGACAGACTGATATTCTGCAAAAGGTACAGGGAGTGGACTGCTGAGGACTGGGGTAAAGTCATTTTCTCTGATGAATCCCCTTTTCGATTGTTTGGAACATCTGGAAAACAGCTTATTCGGAGAAGAAGAGGTGAGCGCTACCACCAGTCTTGTCTCATGCCAACTGTAAAGCATCCTGAAACCATTCATGTGTGGGGTTGCTTCTCAGCCAAGGGAATCGGCTCTCTCACAGTCTTGCCTAAAAACACAGCCATGAATAAAGAATGGTACCAGAATGTCCTCCAAGAGCAACTTCTCCCAACCGTCCAAGAGCAGTTTGGCGCTCAACAATGCCTTTTCCAGCATGATGGAGCACCTTGCCATAAAGTAAAGGTGATAACTAAATGGCTCAGGGAACAAAACATAGAGATTTTGGGTCCATGGCCTGGAAACTCCCCAGATCTTAATCCCATTGAGAACTTGTGGTCAATCATCAAGAGACGGGTGGACAAACAAAAACCAACAAATTCAGACAAAATTAAAGCATTGATTCTGCAAGAATGGACTGCTATCAGTCAGGATTTGGTCCAGAAGTTGATTGAGAGCATGCCAGGGAGAATTGCAGAGGTCCTGAAGAAGAAGGGTCAACACTGCAAATATTGACTTGCTGCATTAACTCATTCTAAGTGTCAATATAAGCTTCTGTTACTCATAATATGAATGCAATTATATTTCTGTATGTGATAAAAAACATCTGACAAACACACATAAAAACCAGAGGGCAGCAGATCATGTGAAAATATAATATTTGTGTCATTTTCAAAACTTTTGGCCATGACTGTACTGTGTTTTGGGGACAGTCTGCCTTTACCACATAAGAGCTATATAAATTTGGTATTGCTGTAATTGTACTAATCTGCAGAATAAAGGTAACCTATCATTTGTATTGCATGGTGAACGCAGAAGAAACAAAACCCATTAGAAAATGGTACAAGTGAGTTTTTCCCAATTCCACCCCTTTACATTTTTTTTGGCTTCCAAGTATATCTCATGGAATATACAATTGTGATAGGAAGGATAGGCAGCATGATTTGTCACACAGAAAACAAGCTCTCCTATGCCTTTGTTAATAAAAAAAACATATAAAAGTTATGACTTAAAACAAAAAATTGAAAATTTGCCACAGAAGGAAGGGCTTATAAATTCCCGTGTTTTAGACAGCGATATATGAAGTGAGTACCAAAAGAACTCTGTAGAAACAAATGGTAGAACACAGATAGGATAACATATTAGCATTGGACAGATAGGTAGATGGTTAGCTCTACATAAAAGTACACTGGTACTCTCATCCAAAGTTTAGCAGTAGCAATAGGAGACACTAAAGGGTAAGTGCTGGTTGCTAAAGTAAGATCTGGATGCCAAATTCTTACCTGTGTAGGTAAAGCTTTGACATATGGAAGGTGCCTTAGCAGCTGACCTACCCTTCCTTCCTTGTCCCGCCCCTGAGTTTCCCACCATCAGATCCAAATTTTGTGAGGTCTTCAAAAAGTGATCCAAAAAGGTTACCTGAAATTAAAAATGTATTCTGTTTTTTAGAGGGTGTCCCTGTCCTTGGGTTCAAGTCAATATTATACTATTAAAGGTGCCTGGCTGAAATGAGACTTTTATCTTGTTAGTCACAGAGTGGTTGGCGACCAGTTTCTAGTTAGTTTGGTGTTTATGCCATAGAATCAGTCAACATGTTTTGGGATGATGGGGTCAGGATCCAGCATCAGCATGTAGCCCCACTTTTATTTGTCCATGGACCCTCCACCATGTATACCATTGATGTTTATTATACATTGGACATAGAACATATCCAAAATGGACATCCCCTTTAAGTCACACAACGTTGTCTGCTTTTAAAACTAGAAATAATATAAGTTTCCAAATTCATTTTCTTTTCCAAGTTCAGATTGATTTTAAAAAGCCGCCACTTTATTTCTCATGAGGGTTGGCGGTGCGGTTGCGATGAGTGAGGAATTTTTCTGCATCACTGAATTGATTTACATTTTAAGTATCTGTTTTAGGTTGGACAACATTTATTCAGAGAAGAGTAATTAAATCAATAGGATCAGGGCCAGGCGATGTGACATCGCTCACACCACAAAGGAATTCTATTTTGCCAGTTAATAGAAATTAGATACAGAAGAACATACATTTTTAGTGGCATGGTGAGTTCATTATACAAGCAAAGCAATGCACGGGCTTCACATATTCATGCTTTCATGTCAACGGCATATATGTGATCTGGGTACACTGCAGAATACATACAATGTACATGTAACAATTAGTGAGGTAATAACCTGTTATATATATACTAATGGAATCCCTTAGGCTAAACTGATACACTGAGCCTGCCTAGTGTAGAGTCTGTCGCATGGTGGAGCATGGCACAAAGGACTTAAGAGACAGAAGTTTTGCCCAGAGTGTTAAACTGTGTGCATTTTTCTCTATCTATGTCTTTAACTAGCCTGGAAAGATAACAAGTTATGGCAACACTAAAGTTCTAAAGTAGTATTTACAAGCCACAAGATGCTAGACATGCGAAACAGGGTCAGAGTCCCACCAAAGCAACAGAGGGTCATCCAAGCTCTGGCACGTTAAAAGACTCCAAAAGCCCAACATGTTACTCAAAAAGTGGATCCTTATGACAGCAACTGGGGTGGTGCAGACTAAACAGGGTATAGGGAACCCCTGGTTTTCACCCTTGCAATGAGATATGGACTTCACTGCAAGGAAATGCCCTACAGTACTAACAGCAATGAAGAGACAGAGCCAAGAATCTCACTGGAAGGTCCTCAACCTGTTGATCGGGCCAAACGGACTAGACTGGAGTATGGTGAAATTGAGCTGCAGATCAGAGCCAGGAAAACCAGACTATGGCATAATCAGAAAGAACCTTAGGCCAGAGCCAGGAGGACAGGACCGAGGTGTGGTCAGGCAGAGCCAGGAGCTGGAACCAGAAACAAGGCAGAAATTGGAGCCAGGACCCATAGTTCAGAAACAAGGCATAGTAGAGTCTATACTGGCAACTTAACAACCAGGTAGTGGGGCAAATGCAGTGTTCAGGAGTACTCTGTGTTAGTACCAGGAGGACAAAGCAAGGCAGAATCTAAGAGCAGGCTGGGAGTCAAGGAACCAGAGTCCAGAATCAGGCTTGTAGCAGAACTAGAAACAAGAATCCGGGAACAAAATGGTTTGAAGTAAGAGTTATAAAGAAAGAGGCCAAGACAAAATTGGAACAGTTGTGCTGTACAATAAGGACACTTAGGAATGGTCTGGAGGACTTTGCCTGCTTAAATAGACTGTCGAAATCAAATGTTCTTGAGTACAGCATGGTAAGTACTGTATGTAACACAGAGGTACACACAAACAGTTGAGGGACACTGTGCAAGAACAAATATGGACCCTATGTATTCCAATATTGCACAGGGCACCCTCTTACGTTTCTCTAACAATCCGCCATGAAGTTTACTAGCTTATCCATTTACCTGCAATCTAATAGACAATAGAAAGTTGCTGGTAAGATAATAGGTCCCTTGACTAGAGATGGGCAAACCAATCTGTTTTGAGCCGGGCTCGACTGGATTATTTTAAACAATTCTGTTTTAAATGAAATCGGACAAATGGAGGTTTGTCTCGGACAAACTCTGCAGAGCATAATAGGTGGAGGCCCAGGGGAGGTGAAAAAAAGACAAAAAACATTTATACTCAGCTTCCCTTACCTCTTTTGGGCCCTCTGGTGTCCGGCGCTCTCCTGGTGACACCATGTGCCCAGGGTCACCACTGAGGCCTGGTATTAGCCCATAAAGATCACATAGGCATTGCGAGGGTCATGATGCTTAGCGTGCCCATGTGACCGCTGAGGCCTGTGACCTCGTGTGCATAATGTCACCAGGAGAGTGCCGGATGCTGCAAGGAGGCCCAAAAGAGGTGAGGAAAGGTGATTATGCATTTTTGTTACACCTACACCTACCTACTCCAGAGTATAATAATTTCACTTCCGGTTCTATCTGAACTTTTTTGACCTGAAACAAATCAGGGACCCGAGTCACCTGATCTCGAAACAAAACGAAACTTGGGAGGTTCGCCCTTCTCTACCCCTAACCTACTGGGCACCTGTAGTTAAGCTAAAATTTAAGACCAAACGGAAAAGATTACCAGACCGACCGTCCCACACCCTTTGTTACATTGTACGCTCATGACTAGAGATGCGCAAACTGCTTTGTGACGAGCTTAGTTCGACTTGATTATCCCAAATTTTTCAGTTTTTAACTAAACCGAACAATTGGGGATTAATTCCAGATCAACTAAAAACATTGCCATGACATGCAATAAATTATTATACTCTTGGATTTCTTGAGACCACAGAATATATTCTCACCTTGCCCTACATTTTTAGCATTCTTGCGGTGTCCGGTGCTCTCCTGGTGACATCATGTGCTTGAGGTCACAGGCCACAGTGCTCACATGGGCACATGACATCATGAAGCTTGGAGTGCCCATGTGACTGCTGAGGCCCAGTCACAGTACTCAGTGGCAACCCCAGGCGCATGACGTCACTGAGGAGACCGAGAGAGGTAATGGAAAGTGAGTATGAATGTTTTTTTTTTTTTTTTTTTTTTAACACCTCCCCTGGACCTCCACCCATTATACTCTGAGGACTGAAGAGACCTCAGATTATAATAATTTCACTTCTGGTTCTATCCAACCTAACCCAACACAAATCAGGGATCCAAGCCATCCGAAACTAAACAAATCTTGGGAGAGTCACTCATCTCTACTCATGACCACTGGCCCCCTGCTTCTCTTGGTGGTCACAGGTGCTGCCTCATACTGTGCACTACTTCCTCCCCACCGTTGTACGCATTCTTCTTGTTCTACTCATGCATGTTCCTCTTCGTAAAGAACCAGCACACTAATTAACCTGCCCCTAGTTATTTATGGTGGCTTCACACAGTGAAGGACACTTGAGAAAAGGTTCCTAGCTTAATAGTCCCGATAGCCAAGTCCTCGTCCCATAAATATTTTCTTTCCTGGTCCCTGATGCTTTGCACTGGTGTCCCTTCACCCTAGGCCAGCCATCAACTACACCTAGGCCTGTAACCATGACAAGGCTACATCCTCTATGAGGAAAATACATTTTTCTCATCGTAATAGATGGGGCTACAAGCAGTGAGACTATGGAACTAGCTGCCACAAAATATTGTGATGGTTGATTCATTGTATATGTTCAAGAGCAGCATTTCTTGAAAGTAAAGGTTATGGGAACTAAATTTTGGGATGGACATTATTCCAAGGATTTATATAATATAATAGTCCTTTAATAGTCCCACAATGGGGAAATTCAGTGTGTTACAGCAGCAAAGATAAGATAAGATAAGCAGATACAAATACAAATACAACATGTACAGGAATGTTCCAAGGTGAGAGGCATTACATTAATAGCAGACAGACAGATAGGACGTAGCAGAGGGGGGGGGGGGGGATTTAACAGGCAGAGAGATATTTCAGTTCTCTGTATGTAATGATCTCCGCTTAGGTCGGTGTTGGTTGTACAGCCTAACCGCGGTGGGGAGGAAAGACTTCCGATAGCGCTCCTTCTCACACCTAGGGTGGAGCAGTCGGTCACTGACAGTACTGCCCAGCGCAATCACAGTCTCATGCATGGGATGGGAGTTATTCTCCCGCATGGAGCTCACCACGGACAGTATCCTTCTGTCACCCACCACCTGCACTGGGTCCAGTGGGCTCCCCAGGACAGAGCTGGCCCTTCTAATCAGCTTGTCAAGTTTATTTCTGTCCCTGGTTGATATACTGCTCCCCCAGCAGGCCACTCCGAAGAAGATGGCTGATGCCACTACCGAGTTGAAGAAAGTCCTAAGAAGTGCCCCCTGGATTCCAAAGGCTCTCAGCTTCCTAAGCAGGTAGAGCCTGCTGTGGCCCTTCCTGTACAGGGCCTCCATGCGATCTGCCCAGTCCAGCTTATTATTAAGGAGCAAACCCAGGTACTTATAGGTGTTCACAATCTCGATGCCCGTCCCCAGGATGTCCACTGGATTAGGAGGGCTTCTGCCTTTGCGGAAGTCCACCACCATCTCCTTGGTCTTCCCCGCGTTAATCTTCAGGTGGTTCTGGTGGCACCAGTCCACAAAAAACCGGTTCAGTTCTCTGTACTCCCTGTCATCATCGTCTGTGATGAGGCCTACTATTGCAGAGTTGTCAGAATACTTCTGTAGGTAGCAGCTAGATGAGTTGCACCTAAAATCTGCAGTGTACAGTATGAAGAGGAAAGGGGCGAGAACCGTACCCTGAGGTGCCCCCGTATTACAGATAACGGTACCTGACACACAGTCTTGGGCTCTCACGTATTGAGGTCGATTTGTGAGGTAGTCTAGGATCCAGTTGGAGAGGTGGTGGTCCACTCCAGCAAGGCCCAGCTTGTCTCTCAGTAACCCGGGCTGTATGGTGTTAAAAGCACTGGAGAAATCAAAGAACATTATTCTCACCGTGTTCCCTGGTTTTTCCAGGTGAGACAGAGCCCTGTGCAGAAGGTGGATGATGGCATCATCTACCCCAATGCCCGGCCGATAAGCAAACTGGAACATATTTGGAGTCAGGAAGTTTTCTTTCATTAATATTGCCATACACCTCATGGAATTTTTTTTGGATTAACATGGCAGAATTATAGATTGATGTTTTTATCCAACTATGTCTACTATGAATAGGGATCTGTTATTTTGAGTATTTAGTGACAACTATTAAAATTTCAATATTTCAAAATTTTAATTAATAGAATAAATTGTGACATAGAAAATAAAAAATAACAATAAATGAATTCAAATATATATTAAAAATCAAAATTTTTTAAAAATGTATTGGAAAGTATAAATAGATAGATAGCTCTAGTATATATAGATATGATATAAAGAAGTCTACATCTACCAAGCAGCCCTGTTCGCTTTCATCGCATTAAAATAATGACCATGGTTTTTATTAGATAGAAAAAAAAATTCACATAGGAGCTATAAAGTTCACTGAAAATAAAAAAATTACAGAATGCATGAATTAATCGTGATGCCAGCGCCAGTATCAATAATACCTTACCCAAATAAATGTTCCCTCTCTTGTCATACTATCCATACACTGTAATGATTTGCATATTTTCTGCAAACCTTTTATCAATCACTATATTATAGCATCCTTTGTTACGCGGCAATACAAAGAAGGAGCACATCTGCTATTTTTAAGTATGAAAAATTGTCCATCTTGGATTTTTCTAGAACGTACAGTGAATGCCTCGTGTTTGATGTCTTTTCTCCGGTCGGTAATGTGTCTTTAAAAAAAAAAAAATTCAAGAAAAAAACACCTCACTGATATATGTTACAAGGGACGTATCTCTTTCACCGAGACAGAACATTTTAATTCCCCGACACTTTTTACTGATTGCTTCAATTTCCGAAGATTTTGATAAAATCGTGCGGTTTAAGAGTATCTGGATTGAATACCGGGCTAGAGCAGCAGTTTAATGAAATGCCTTAGTTTCTCGGCTTTCCATTTGACATAACCTAGCTCAGAGGTCTAATAAATGCCGTGTGATAGATGTCGAAGCCCCGTTGGTAAAAATATACTCATAATTGGGTTAATATGCCTTAAAATACAGCCCATCAGTTATCTTTCTGCTCTCCTTCTGCAACTTCCACTGTAAAGTCGGGCTACATTACCTAATCTGTAGGTCTTCTTAAGGACATCTTTTATACATTTCAATATACCTGACCATGAGGAAATCATTTTTATTCAAATCATTAGAACTTTTTAATAATGTAATTTTTCTTTCTATATATTATCCTTGGGATATATGCATTTTATTTTAACTCAATACTGCCCATACCATATATATAGGCTATGCTGACTAAAGGCTCTGTAACATTTTGATATATCTGAAGTATTCTTAAAGGATTTCTCCATGGTATTATACAAACATGTCATTGATATGTTAAACTGCTTGGGTTTGAAACAGAAATTTCGAATGCAATATTAAAAAAATTCTGAAATTGGGCTCCCATTCTGGACTTTTTTCTATTATATAGAGAGTAGAAAGAATACAAAGAGTATCTCTCGCAGTGGAGGACCCAGCATGTCCATGAATTACAGAAATTCAAAGGGAACTGTGTAATGCCTCATTTTCCCAGTGGTGGCGCTGCAGGTAAAGGAACACTTCCTGCCAGATGCTCCCACAGATTACTTGAGATAGAAGCAGTGGGATACAATTTATTGTTGGGATAATTCTAACAACAAAAACGGATTGTCAAGGCAGACAATGCTTATAAATGGAATGTGTGATCAGAAAATGATTTTTTTCCCTGCTGGCTACTTTCATTTACAATAGACTGACACTTCCTGTTCTGTAGAGATCAAGTAGATATTTAATTATCATAACAGACGGGATTACATGTAACAACTACCATATATAGAGATAACACAGGATCCACCAATCACCATAGGTGATGTTATAGCTCACCTCTATCCCCCTCCCCTACACAATGACCTCTGCACAGGTTGCAGAGTATGACCACAACACTCTCCCATAGATATGAATAAGTCACCCCCAGAGTTCCTCTGCTCCATGTGGCTGCTATAAAGTACATATACGTACAAATTGTACTATGGTAAAAGTAGGAGCATTTGAGTCTTGCCCCAGAACTTCCCAAGTCCTGTCTTGGATGGTTCCAATATTTCAACCTTCTATGTTTATAAGACTTGGACAGATTCAGTGTTTGGGCATCCACTTGGCAAAAAAGTTCAATGTGGATAAAAGTAAAGTTATGCATTTGGGTAAAAATAATCTGCATGAATTAAATGTCCAAGGAGGAGGACAATTGGAAGAGTCATTTGAAGAAAAGGACCTGAGTTTTCCTGTAGATCGAAGACAAAGTAATGAAATAATGTCAGTCAGCTGCCTCTAAGGCCAGCTGGTTATTGTTGTGTATTAAAAGAGACACATAATCTGTACAGACTATATACCGTACATACTATTTATGTAGTGCACAGTTCATTCACTTAGGATTGCTGCGCTGTGTGAATACGGTAGTGTACTGGCTGTGATAGATATTAATGGTGAGATTCTGTTCTAAGTAATGGGTGCCCTGTTTGTCAGATGGAACACCTTCAGAAATGTCTTCTTTACAACAGTGAAGCTGAAGAAGATACTTACCTTAGGAGATAGTTTGAACAGGAGTAAGTTGACCACTTTGGAGGAAGTCTGCTTGGTCCAAAATGTCTCCCAAACCAATAATAGTACCATGTAGGGATCTTTGGAGCAGATATGAAGCAATGAAGAAAAATAATCTTTTTATAGACATGTAAATCTGCCTGCAAGAGCACCAGGGGTGAGCCCGATTTGTCTACAGACAGCAAATCCCTCGAGTTCTGTTAAAAATCCCCAGCCTCTGGCTGCATCATGGCTGTCTGTGGGCAGATCTGGCAAATCAGGCTCCACCCCCAATGCACTTGCAGGCTGATTTGCATATCCATTTGCATTTCTTCATAGGTTTGTGGCCACAAACTGCTCGTATTAAAGGTCCCTACACACCACTATTATTGGCTTGGGAGGGATTTTGAACCTAACAGACTGCATGTAAAAGTAAATTCATAGAATCCTTGCATGACTGCTGATCCATTCTGATCTCTACTCTTTGCTCAATTTTGGACAAGAATGCGGGAGAAAACTGCTAAGAGGAAGCAGAGAAATGTCAGCATGAACATAATGTAGAGCAGGGTGAACAGGGGAGGAAGTCAGTCTGGTGAAGTTTCAGCCAATTGCTACAGAGAAGGAAGTGATGTCAGAGAAGGGGGTGTCTGCTATACAGTCCAGTAACATGCAGCAGAGTTGTTCGTTTTTGGGTAATAAGGACCTACATTACCTTGGAAACCTATATTTCTGGATCCTGAGAGATCCTATGTAAAAAATAATATTGGCGGTGTAATTCTTACCCACATATGACATATGGGATATATCAGGAGGACTAACAGTTTCTTGTATAAAAAAAAAAACAACATGGGAATTTATTGAAGTCTTCACAAAGGTATATGCAGGAAAAACACAGAATAGTAGTATCAGCTGTCAATTATTTATTTTGCTTACTCATATAGCGCCATCATATCTTGCAACGCTTTTACAGATATTGACAGTCACTGTCCCATATTAGGCTCTCAATCTACATTCCCTATCAATAGGTCTTTGGAGGGTGGGAGGAAACCGGAGTACCCGGAGGAAACCCACATGGGGAGAACATACAAACTCCTTGCAGATGTTGTCCTTGATATTGAACGCAGGATTCTAGCACAAGGCTGTTCAAGTGTTCCCTTTGAAAGTGCCATGTTCGAGGTTAAGGACTCCACCCAGCCTCTGTGTATACCTGTAAGTGTGATCACCCACATGTGTGTCTGCTTATTATTTATACCAATACTGTAGTGTAGTTGTGTCTCAGGAACTTAGACATGGGATAATTTCAATATACAGTGCCTTGCGAAAGTATTCGGCCCCCTTGAACTTTTCAACCTTTTGCCACATTTCAGGCTTCAAACATAAGGATATAAAATTTTAATTTTTTGGTGAAGAATCAACAACAAGTGGGACACAATTGTGAAGTGGAACAAAATTTATTGGTTATTTTAAACTTTTGTAAAAAATAAAAAACTTAAAAGTGGGGCGTGCAATATTATTCGGCCCCTTTACTTTCAGTGCAGCAAACTCACTCCAGAAGTTCAGTGAGGATCTCTGAATGATCCAATGTTGTCCTAAATGACTGATGATGATAAATATAATCCACCTGTGAGTAATTAAGTCTCCGTATAAATGCACCTGCTCTGTGATAGTCTCAGGGTTCTGTTTAAAGCGCAGAGAGCATCATGAAGACCAAGGAACACACCAGGCAGGTCCGTGATACTGTTGTGGAGAAGTTTAAAGCCGGATTTGGATACAAAAAGATTTCCCAAACTTTAAACATCTCAAGGAGCACTGTGCAAGCGATCATATTGAAATGGAAGGCGTATCAGACCACTGCAAATCTACCAAGACCCAGCCGTCCCTCTAAACTTTCATCTCAAACAAGGAGAAGACGGATCAGAGATGCAGCCAAGAGGCCCATGATCACTCTGGATGAACTGCAGAGATCTGCAGCTGAGGTGGGAGAGTCTGTCCATAGGACAACAATCAGTCGTACACTGCACAAATCTGGCCTTTATGGAAGAGTGGCAAGAAGAAAGCCATTTCTCAAAGATATCCATAAAAAGTCTCATTTAAAGTTTGCCAAAAGCCACCTGGGAGACACACCAAACATGTGGAAGAAGGTGCTCTGGTCAGATGAAACCAAAATCGAACTTTTTGGCCACAATGCAAAACGATATGTTTGGCGAAAAAGCAACACAGCTCATCACCCTGAACACACCATCCCCACTGTCAAACATTGTGGCGGCAGCATCATGGTTTGGGCCTGCTTTTCTTCAGCAGGGACAGGGAAGATGGTTAAAATTGATGGGAAGATGGATGGAGCCAAATACAGGACCATTCTGGAAGAAAACCTGTTGGAGTCTGCAAAAGACCTGAGACTGGGACGGAGATTTATCTTCCAACAAGACAATGATGTCAAACATAAAGCTAAATCTACAATGGAATGGTTCACAAATAAACGTATCCAGGTGTTAGAATGGCCAAGTCAAAGTCCAGACCTGAATCCAATCGAGAATCTGTGAAAAGCTGAAAACTGCTGTTCACAAACGCTCTCCATCCAACCTCACTGAGCTCCAGCTGTTTTCCAAGGAAGAATGGGCAAGAATTTCAGTCTCTCGATGTGCAAAACTGATAGAGACATACCCCAAGCGACTTGCAGCTGTAATCGCAGCAAAAGGTGGCGCTACAAAGTATTAACTTAAGGGGGCCGAATAATATTGCACGCCCCACTTTTCAGTTTTTTATTTTTTACAAAAGTTTAAAATATCCAATAAATTTCATCCCACTTCACGATTGTGTCCCACTTGTTGTTGATTCTTCACCAAAAAATTAAAATTTTATATCCTTATGTTTGAAGCCTGAAATGTGGCGAAAGGTTGAAAAGTTCAAGGGGGCCAAATACTTTCGCAAGGCACTGTAGTTTAAACCCAAGACATACCCTTGACAGAAGAAAGAAGTGTGTATAGTTAAAAGGGTTATGCAGCTTCCAGAAATTATCTGCAAATACATCCACAGCAGTGCTAAATACTCACTGTTCCCTTCTGTCTTGTGCACCCTTTGCTTGGCTTTATTTTCTTGCTTGTATCATAGTTACACTAGGTTCACACCTGTGTTCGGGTTCCCAAGTGGACCCGAGGAACAGAAACCCAGTCCGCTTAAAAAGCGGTTATGTGTGGAAACCCTAAACTATAAAGGAGTCCGCCGGGTTTCCACCTGAAAAATTCAAGCGGAATGGGGGACAGAATCCCCAAATGGTAAACGAGCGCAGATGTGAACCTAGCCTTATTTACATGCATTGAATCTGTGGATAAACTACATTTCCCATGATTCATCTGCCTGCTCTTATTTTCTCCCCCCCTTCCTTCTCCACTCCAAAGTGAAATCACAGGATATTAATTCACTCCCACCTGGTCATGTCCTGCTGTGACGTTTTGTTTGCTGGCTGCACTGCTCACATTGAGGGGCAGTGAGTTTGCAAACGAAACGTCACCGCTGAGGTCAATAACCTGAAAATAAATCAGATTAACGGTGCTGAATTTAAACAGGATATATATTAGGAAGTGTTTTGCACTGATGCATCCTGTTATTTGTCCCATTCTATTTACTAATTATGGAGATTTGGCCGGAGCTTCCCTTTTAATGTATTTACAATTGGGGAGACAATTTTGTAAGATGAGCCAATATTTTATCTAAGAGCTCTGGAGTTATCGCAGACGGCAGATACATTTTAAGACAAACTTTTGGAGTGGACTTTCTTTTGAAGAACAAATACCTGCTGTAATGCTTTTTCACTTTTCAGTACAGTTCAATTTACTAACAATAGATGAGCGCGGGGCAGGCAGTAGAAATAACATTCTCAGTGTTTTACCGAGTCATTTTGAAATCATATTTTATATCATATTGTTTATTTTCAGCCAGCGGACAGCAATTTTCCACAACTAGTATTGATGTACTGCTCAGATACCTTACAGGTCGCATGTCATTCAACAGAGGTCAACAATCCATTTAAAGTTTCATCATTCTTCACCTAAACAGGCAAATACCATTTCATTTAGTCGGAGGACTATTGTACGTGATAGGCCTCTGCAGGAACTCACTCGGTGTAATCCTATTCCCTTCCTACCAGACAGTGAATTGACATTATTATCATGACCTTATCATATTTCATGGATTCACTTCCAGTAAAAATATGTAATCTAAACAGAATTTCATTTAGAGTCAATTCTAAGGGGTCTCTGCCTCCCGCTATGCTCTATTGTTACTGCCGAGGAGGGAAAAATAGAAACAGTACAATATTTACGGAAATCGTCAGGATCAGATTAGTATTTTTATTTTAAAAAAAATAAAAAAACTTTTTTTGTTAAATAAAACAAACAAACAAAAAAAACAGACAAAAACATATTTAATATATGTCATTAAAGATTTTTTTAAATTAATTTTTCAATTATTTTTTGGAAAGTGACATTTCATGTTCACTTATGGTCTGACTTTGGAAGTCAACACTTGGTTTGTACTTTATGGTTGCAGGGTATTGTGGAGAGTATTGTCAAGCAGAGAATGGGAACGTTGTTGAGTATTTTTGGATGGCATTGTTATAGGGCATTTATAGGTGGCACTGTTATAGTTTACAGTATGTGAGGGGTGCTATGGCTGGTATTGCAATGGAGGCATTGACTGAAACTGTTTGGGGGACACTGTACCATACACTGAATGTGGTAACGTAGCTTGCACTGTGGGGACAACTCTTGTCTGGCATATTTTATAAGCATTTATGGATGGCACTGTCCTAGGAGACATTGTAACACAGACATTATTTGGGGGCATTGCTGCAGGTATTAAAATGGGGGCACTGACTCTATTTGCAAAGCAATTTTAGTCTGCACTTCTATAGAAACATATGCAGCTTACATTATTTGGGGCACTGGGGCTGGCATTGGATTGGGGGCACTAACACTGCTTGAAGGATATTGTGGCATGATATTGTGTATGGGGTATTGTTGCTTGCACTGTGTTGAAGGATTTCGGCTGGCACTGTTTTAAAAGCATTTATGGATATATAGGTGCCCCTGTAACTTACATTATATGGGGCACTGTATGGGCATTGTTGCTTGCACTGTATGAAGCACTTTTAGTGTATTTATTTGGGGTACTGTGACTGGTATTAGAATGGGGGCACTGACTGTTACTATTCATGGCACTTTGGCACACACTGTATGGGGCATTGTTTCTTGCACTGTACGAAGCACTTTTAGTCTGCACTGTTATTGAAGTATATGCAGTTTTATTTGGGGTGCTGTGGCTGGTACTAGAATGGGGGCACTGACTATCACTGCTTAGAGATCATCACCGCATGCACTATACAGAGCACTTTTACTGGTACTGGTTTAAGAGCATTTCTGGTTAACACTACTACAGTGAGGAAAAAAAAGTATTTAGTCAGCCACCAATTGTGCAAGTTCTCCCACTTAAAAAGATGAGGCCGGCCTGTAATTGTCATCATAGGTAGACCTCAACTATGAGAGACTAAATGAGAAAACAAATCCAGAAAATCACTGTCTGATTTTTTAAGAATTTATTTGCAAACTATGGTGGAAAATAAGTATTTGGTCACCTACAAACAAGCAAGATTTCTGGCTCTCACAGACCTGTAACTTCTTCTTTAAGAGGCTCCTCTGTCCTCCACTCATTACCTGTAGTAATGGCTCCTGTTTGACATTGTTATCAGTATAAAAGACACCTGTCCACAACCTCAAACAGTCACACTCCAAACTCCACTATGGTGAAGACCAAAGAGCTGTGGAAGGACCAGAAACAAAATTGTAGACCTGCACCAGGCTGGGAAGACTGAATCTGCAATAGGCAAGCAGCTTGGTGTGAAGAAATCACCTGTGGGAGCAATAATTAGAAAATGGAAGACATACAAGACCACTGATAATCTCCCTCGATCAGGGGCTCCACGCAAGATCTCACCCCGTGGGGTCAAAATGATCACAAGAACGGTGAGCAAAAATCCCAGAACCACACGGGGGGACCTAGTGAGTGACCTGCAGAAAGCTGGGACTAACGTAACAAAGGCTACCGTCAGTAACACACTACACCGCCAGGGACTCAGATCCTGCAGTGCCAGACGTGTCCTCCTGCTTAAGCCAGTACATATCCGGGCCCGTCTGAAGTTTGCTAGAGAGCATTTGGATGTTCCAGAAGAGTATTGGGAGAATGTCATATGGTCAGATGAGACCCAAGTAGAACTGTTTGGTAGAAACACAACTCGTCGTGTTTGGAGGAGAGTGAGTGCTGAGTTGCATCCAAAGAACACCATACCTACTGTGAAGCATGGGGGTGGCAACATCATGCTTTGGGGCAGTTTCTCTGCAAAGGGACCAGGACGACTAATCCGTGTACATGAAAGAATGAATGGGGCCATGTATCGTGAGATTTTGAGTGCAAATCTCCTTCCATCAGCAAGGGCATTGAAGATGAAACGTGGCTGGGTCTTTCAGCATGACAATGATCCCAAGCACACCGCCAGGGCAACGAAGGAGTGGCTTCGTAAGAAGCATTTCAAGGTCCTGGAGTGGCCTAGCCAGTCTCCAGATCTCAACCCCATAGAAAACCTTTGGAGGGAGTGGAAAGTCCGTGTTGCCCAGCGACAGCCCCAAAACATCACTGCTGTAGAGGAGATCTGCATGGAGGAATGGGCCAACATACCAGCAACAGTGTGTGCCAACCTTGTGAAGACTTACAGAAAACGTTTGACCTCTGTCATTGCTAACAAAGGATATATAACAAAGTATTGAGATGAACTTTTGTTATTGACCAAATACTTATTTTCTACCATAACTTGCAAATAAATTCTTTAAAAATCAGACAATGTGATTTTCTAGATATGTTTTCTCATTTTGTCTCTCATAGTTGAGGTCTACCTATGATGACAATTACAGGCCGGCCTCATCTTTTTAAGTGGGAGAACTTGCACAATTGGCAGCTGACTAAATACTTTTTTTCCCCACTGTATATATGGCATTATAACTAATACTTAAGGTTGCCTTGGCTGGTATTGCAGTGGGGCACTGAATTACTGGGGGCACATTGTAGCATACACTGTATGGGGGAATTGCTGCTCGCACAGTATGGAGTACGTTTGGCTAGCACTGTTATAAGGGCATTTATGGCTGAAACTATTTTTATTTGATACTGCAGCTTACATTATTTGGGGGCCGCTGAGACTGTTATTGGAATACTGTTTGGAGGACACAGTAGCATGCATTATATGGGGTATTGTTGCTTGCACTGTATAGAGCACTTTCATCTGGCACTTATATAGCAGTGTTTATCGATTGCAGTGTTATGTGAAACACGGTGGCTTACATTATTTAGGGGGTACTGTGGCTGGAGTGGGTACAATGATTGTCACAGCTTGGGGGACACTGTGGAATACATTGTATTTTGTACATTGTACAGGCATTATTGCCTGTAGTGTATTCAGCAATTTTACTTGGCACTGGTAAATGACTTTAATGGTAGTGGCTTACAGTATTTGAGAGACACTGGAGCTGGTATTGGAATGGGCACACTGACTGTCTGCTACTGATTGGGGTCACTGTGGCATATACCTTATGGGGGCTTTGTTCCTTGCACTGTATGGGACTCTTTTGGCTGGCAATCTTAAAGGGGCTTATATACTGAACACTAACAGTCATTACCCTACATTATTTGAGAGACACTGTCCCTGTCACTTACTATTACTGCTTGAGGGACTTTGGCATCCACCGTATTGGGGCATTGTTGTTAGCATTGTATGGGGCACTTTCGACTGGCAGGATTTTGGATTAAGTTTTTAGAATAATTTGCATGGATATCTACAATGTTGACTAGTCTTTTTTTATATATACTGTGGTTAATGTTAAGTACATTGAGTCTAAGACTGAGCCTCCACATTGCAGAAAAGTTCCTTTTTTTGTTGCAGATTTTTCTGCGGTTTTTTTAAGACAAAGCCAGGAGTGGATTGAACAGAAGGGAGAAGTATAAGAACTTCCTTTATATTCCCCATTCCTTTTTTAACCATTCTTGGCTTTGGCTCAAAAAACCGCAACAAAATCTGCAACAAAAAAAAAGCTGCGTTTTTGCAACGTGGGACCTCAGCTACATACATATCAGCTGAGACACATGGGGAGATCACGCAGAAAACAAAAATACAGACTTATCTATGATTAAAGAAAACACGGCAATGTTTCTTCATAGCTCCGACATGTCTACGCTTCTCATTTACATTCATGAAGACGTATTTGTTAATTTGATCTCATACCCCAGCTCATTTACCGTGGCGTAGGACTATGCACCAGATAAAAGGACTATATTCACATTAATTGAGTTTTCCTTTCTTTAAATAAATGTAAAGCCACAAGATAAACTGAGGAGTCTCTGGAGTCAGGAGGCAGAATGGAAACTGCATTGATATAGTATAAATGTCAGCTGCATACTAAATCATGGGATTGCAAAGTCCTTAGATTCCTTAAAGGGGAACCTACAGTACTTCTTTTTATAAACTAGTTTTTGTACAGAATAATAATAGCATCGACATATTTATAGAATTGTATTTATTATTCTTAAATATTGGAAAAAGGTCTTCTTTATGATCTTGTGATCTACTTCAGGCCAGAGTAATAATGTGTAAAAATCCCAGCCAGTGAAGACCCGCTGACCGGAAACCCCGCACAGTCCTGGTGGTGTAGTGTAGTCGTGTCAGGCAGGCATCACTCCTGTTCCCACAGGCAATGCTCCCTACCACATTCATGGACTAAGTCTTTGATTCCTCACGACTTAGCTGCTTTCCAGGATGGTGTGGACCAACCAACCAAACGGACTCACCAAAAATATCTCCTAAAAAGGCGTGAAGGCTCTCTTATTTATAGTGAACATCATGAACAGCTAGTATGGAGTCATAGCTTGAGATGGGCCCAACAATTACTCCCTGTACCACCTAGGCAAAGCCAACGTTCTGTATCTACATGTTGCATCTGTAAAGGAAACTCAACAATGTACACTTTGTATTACCAATGGTTATTATACAGTACGGTATGTCTGGACAATGGTCACAAATGAACATACATCCACTGTGCCCCATCTATGGTTAACTTTCACCTCCTTCCAAAAGCGTGGTATACAAGTCCTTTACTTTTGCAGAGTTTCTTATGGTTATGAGTAGAGATGAGAGAATCGACTCATACCGAGCTGGGTTCATCCCGAATATTCCAAATGGTTCAGTTTTTTACGAAAACCAAACAAATGGAGATTCATGTCGGGCAAACTAAAATAGTTGGAAGGAGAACTGTAGCTGGCACTATAGATAACATGGCTAAAAGTAGCAATGTGTTAATGGGGGGTGCCTAAAAGAGTAGCCAAGGACCAGCTATGAAACTGTAACTTAAAGGGGTCATCCCATGAAAAACATTTATCACCAAACCACTGCATCGGGAATAAATGTATGCTTGGGGCACCACAGCTGGGACCCCTACCATGATCATTAAAATGGGGATCCTGAACCCTTCTTTAGGGAGGATTTCTAAATGCCCTGAATGTCTATGGGACTGAAGAAGATAGTTAAGCACTGTATCCTGCTACCCCCTATGACTATGATTGGAATGATGGTGCATGTCTCTATTCAAACTCCTTTGGAGCCCCCTTTCTAGTGATCATTGGAGTGCCAGCAGTGGTGCCCCAGCAATAATACATGTACCACCGATCCCATGGAAACATGAAAAACTTATTTTCTCAGGATAACTCCATTAATGACCCGAGTAAAACAAGAGCTGATCCTGTCCACATCTGAAGGCATAATGTGAAGCTCTTGGTTCCCAAAGTAAAATCTACAACAGAGACCCCACGTACAATGTGATATCTATATTACTGGTGCCTTCTCATATTCTTGGGAGACTTTTGGGCCCCCTCAGGCTCCAGGGCCCGGTAGTGTTCGCTACTTCTGCACCTCCTTTAGCTATATCCTTGTCTACATCTGTATAGATCCAATTCCTGTAACACAAGCCCTTGTCTACACTGTCTAAGGACTTAAAAAACAGGAAATCCCACAGGTAAATTGTCCGACTTTGTACATTTACTTTGATGTGTGAGTGATGTGGGAGGAAGTCTATAGAAATCATTACACAGTAGAACAGGCAGCAGATTGCCTAAGATTATCAGAGCATCCTAGAACAGACTGGCTGCAGTAATACCTTCATGTCGGCTGTCAAGCCTTGTCACCTCTGCTGACCAAAAGGGACCCCAAAGGCGACTCACATTACTCAATCAGCTCTAAGTGTTATAAATACCAAGGTCCATAAACATCCCCCATATAATGATAGCTTAAGCAAAGCCAATTTATCATCGCTGCCGCTCACATATCATTCCCCTCAGGGTGACCAACCAACCATCAGTGAACTTCACCCGGGTCAGCTACAGATTTAATTTCTTTTTCATTACATTGACTCTGTTCCTCTTTCCGAAACTGAAAAGATCATCTTGTTATACCACAGAAATAAAGCCTCACAAATCAATGTGTCTTCTGATTTGGCTCAGTTATGACGGGGTTATACATGTTTATACTGAAATATTTCATCTTTAAGGGAAGATTTCTATGTAAATACACATAATCAGGATGATATATGACCCAGAGACATATGATGCACTTGTTGTTGCCCCCTCCCATCATGCACTGCACTTGTCACTTTGTATTTGTGACGGTGAAAGGGTTGTCCAGGATTAGCTGCTTTCTTCCAGAAACAGTGCCACACCTGTCCACAGGCTACATCTGTTATGGCAGCTTAGTTCCTTCGCAGTAAAATTGGAATACCACACATGATCTGTTCTTTTTTGAAAGAAAGTAGCAATTTTCTTAGAATCCTGGACAACCTCTTTACAAGAGAACTCAGCTCAATATTCACAGTTTACAGCTACATGGAATGAAGATCAACATTACTTTACTTTTCTTGCACTAGTGCCAGGGATATTGCTGACACAGGTATTTTAGCTGGTTCCCTCATCTCTTGGCACTAGCCATCATCATGTGTGTGTGCACCACATCGGGTAAGTGTATGGTAAGTGTATGTATGACTGCGTGCAGAACATCAGGTAAGTGTATGTATGTATGAGTGTGTGCAGAATATAGGGTATGTACGAGTGTGTGCAGCACATAGGGTAAGTGTATGTATGACTGTGTGCAGAACATCGGGTAAGTGTATGTGTGAGTGTGTGCAGCACATAGGTTAAGTGTATGTGTGAGTGTGTGCAGCACATAGGTTAAGTGTATGTGTGTGTATATGTGTGGTATGTACACACATAGGGTAAGTGTATGTATGAGTGTGTGCAGCACATAGGGTAAGTGTATGTGTGTATATATGTATGAGTATGTGCAGCACATAGGCTAAGTGTATGTGTGTATATATGTATGAGTATGTGCAGCACATAGGGTAAGTGTATGTATGAGTGTGTGCAGAACATAGGGTAAGTGTATGTGTGTATATATGTATGAGTATGTGCAGCACATAGGCTAAGTGTATGTTTGAGTGTTTGCAGCACATAGGGTAAGTGTATGTATGAGTGTGTGCAGAACGTAGGGTAAGTGTATGTGTGTATATATGTATGAGTATGTGCAGCACATAGGGTAAGTGCATGTATGAGTGTTTGCAGAACATAGAGTATGTGTATGTATGTATGAGTGTTTGCAGCACATAGGGTAAGTGTATAATAATAATAATAATAATAATAGTCCTTTAATAGTCCCACAGTGGGGAAATTCAGTATGTATGAGTGTGTGCAGCACATAGGGTAAGTGTATGTATGAGTGTTTGCAGCACATAGGGTAAGTGTATGTATGAGTGTGTGCAGAACGTAGGGTAAGTGTATGTGTGTATATATGTATAAGTGTGTGCAGCACATAGGGTAAGTGTATGTATGAGTGTGTGCAGCACATAGGCTAAGTGTATGTATGAGTGTTTGCAGCACATAGGGTAAGTGTATGTATGAGTGTGTGCAGCACATAGGGTAAGTGTATGTATTTGTGTGTGCAGAACGTAGGATAAGTGTATGTGTGTATATATGTATGAGTGTGTGCAGCACATAGGCTAAGTGTATGTATGAGTGTTTGCAGCACATAGGGTAAGTGTATGTATGAGTGTGTGCAGCACATAGGGTAAGTGTATGTATGAGTGTGTGCAGCACATAGGGTAAGTGTATGTGTGTATATATGTATAAGTATGTGCAGCACATAGGGTAAGTGTAGGTATGAGTGTGTGCAGCACATAGGGTAAGTGTATGTGTGTATATATGTATAAGTATGTGCAGCACATAGGGTAAGTGCATGTATGAGTGTTTGCAGAACATAGAGTAAGTGTATATATGCATGAGTGTATATATTTTTGTTTTTCAATGAAACTCATGGTTGGTCTTTAGATCCGCAGAAATCAATCTCAGGCACATGTGATTATTAATTTGCCAGGTGAGCACAATTAAAGGAAATGCAGCTTTTTTTGCTGCAGATCTTGCTGCGGTTTTTTGAGCCAAAGACAGGAGTGGCTACAATTGGAATATGAACTATATAGGAAGTTTTTATACCTCTCTCTTCTGCTCAATCCACTCCTTTATGCGACATTTACCATGTGAAAAGCTGCTTTTCCGCAATGTGGGGCTTAAGGCTACGAAAGACATTCCACATTATTAAGCACGTCACAGGTTTCATGCAATATGGGAGAGAAAAATTCTCTCTCTTCTTGGACAGGTCCACCTCGCAGGTGCTACTAGTAATACTGGTATTTTTTTGTCTTATTATTGTAGCACTCCCACAAAAAGTTTTATTCTCTGGCCCATTAGAAAGGTATATGAGGTCATCTATAACGAAGGTAATCTTACCGGTGGCTTTATTTGTGAGTTATCCTCTCCCTTCTGGTCCTTAGCTTTGCCACATGACCACAAATAAGACTCTTCAACTGACACAGAGTCTTGTGTGTGGAAAGGAAGTCAGTTTCTCTATGCATTCCTATGGGAGTCTGATGTTAGTCTCATAGGAATGAATTGAGAAACTGACTTCCTGTCCATATAGAAGATGAAAGTTAAAGTACCAGTCACATGACTTAGCTAAGGACCATAAAGGAATGGATATCTCATGAAAAGAAGATTACCTTCACTATAGTTTACGTCATGCACCTTTCTAATGGACCAGAGTGGCCTTTGGGAACACTTCAGCAGATTTTCCTCTAATTTTGTAGACTGGCACTTTTAGACCATCCCTGTAGCAAAGGTTTAGAATAATGATTGTTGAACTGTGCAAGATTTATGAGATTCACCTGCAAGTTCAGTCCATGGGGAACACTGTGGGGTGCTGGTAACTACCCAACATGGCACTAGCATGTGTCACATGACTTCACTGGCCTGTGGTTGGGCCTCAGCTGTCCCCCGGTTCCAGTGACATCACCCAGACAGAAGATGGCAAGAGATAGGACCAGACACCACACTGGAGCCCTGGAGAGGTGAGGAAAGATGAGTATTAGTGTTTGTCTATTTCCACACTTTCTAGGGTCTACAGAGATCCCAGAGTATAATAAAGATACGTTGGTGAAACCCAAAAATCTCAGGTCTGGTCGGATTTTAGACTTAGTTATATCAATATAGACATTTTTATGTTATTGTCTTGCTCTTGTGTTTGAAAGAATTTTTGTGTTTTTATTTTAATTTTTTTTTTTTAAATTTTAGATTCTTATTGTCTATTCTATGTACAGCGCAGTGGAAAAGCAGGAACATAAATGATGCATTGATCAAAATATGACCATTTATCAGATCTACAAAATCTTGACAAAAACTAAGCGCTGTGACCTTTCAAGTAATTTGGCAAAGTCAAACAAAATAATGAAACTACAATTCCATAAAGGAAATTTTTAACTGATCGGATGATAGATGACGACTGTGGGGGAGATAAAAATTTGAGTAAATTAAAGTGAGAACGAACATTTTCTTGGCCTTTACTAGCCTGCATGGTCTGCTGGGTTTTTGGATTGTAAACGTTGTATCTATTCTATTCTTTTTCATTTCAGAAAGCCTCGAGGTTTAGTCTCAAATAGCTCAAGAAATTGAAATATTGCAAGAACTAGGGATATTTATATACCACCGATCGGTGAGATGATGCAGTACCTTTCTCTTGCTTAGGGGACAGCATTTTAGTAGACTTTTCCCACCTCAAATTTCAGGGAAAGGGGAAAATAGCATTTCACTTTTTGCCCCTGGCAGCAGAAAGTCTAGAACCACCCCACCAAGTAATATACACAGTGGCACAATTCATTGTCGAAATTTTGCCCAGGTGCAAAATTATTTTTTGAGGCACATGCCATGGCCCTGACCTCAGTCACAGCTGAAGTGCCCAGTGTAGTCTTCTTGATGTAACTTTACATCCTCGAGCCTCCATGTAATCCATGAAGTACAGTTATGTCATAATGCCTTAAGGGGTTAATGTTGTTACTGTTTATTTTTAAAAACTTCCTTTAAGGGCAACCATGTTGAGGGCATACACTTCCTTCCTGTATTGTCTCTATAGACAGTACAGCTAATGTGGGACATTTAAAGGGGTTTTCCAGGATGTAGACCCCCACCGATCAGCTGTTTGAGGTGGCTGCAGTGATCCCAGGCGTTACCTCTTTGCTGCGCCCATGACCTCATATTTATCACATGGAGCTGCAATACCAAGCACAACCCCTACAATATGTATAAATATGTATAGCGTTGTATTTGGTATTCAGTAAAGAGGTTGCAACGTTCTTCCAAGCACTTTCACCTTTATATGCAGCTGATTGTCAGGGGTCCCAGGTGTTCGACCCCCACCAATCATATTTTGATTATCTAGCCCAAGGATAGTTCATGAATATATAAGTCCTGGAAAACCTCTTACCTTAGCCCCAACCTTAGGAAGGCCCCCAGACCCTGCCCTTTTTTGCAGTCTGGTTTGTGGGATTGTAGGACTAAAAGTGGGGCAAGTATGATTGTTTAGTTACTATCCTACCTAAAGTATCCCACCTAAGTGTCTGTTCATCTGCATAATACAGGTGTCAGTAATCCAAACATCTGCAATTGGTTAAACTCCTGCAGCATGATATTTTACCCAGAAGACAACAAAAACCAATGAAATTTCAATGAAAAATGTTTTTCTAATGACTTTCCATTGGTTTTTGATGTCTTTTGTGATAAGATATGACACTTCAGTAGTTTAACCAATTGCAGTTTAGGTTAACTCTGCGACATCTGTATATTGAGATGGCTCTGCTCATATTGTCTCGGTCTAAACTGAAAAGTGAACAAGTGAGCTACAGAAAACAGGAAGTGTCAGATTATTATGACTTCTTTAGTGGTCAATATGAAAACTGCAAGATTTCAAAATTTTTATGTGGACATTAAAACAAAATAAATCAATTTAAAAAAAAAAAATCACCAAAATAAATAGATATTTTAGAATAAAATGTCATTGAAATAATATCATTTTCTTGTGATCTTATACAAAAACAGTCCTGGAGATCTACATATAATGTGGCTAATGGTCACAGGCTAGTCAACCAAATGTCACCACTGGATCCATTCCAAAAAGATCTTAAAGAGGAAGTTGTAATTTCCATCATACATAAAGTTCAGCTGAATATTGTTCTGACTCGATAGCAAAATTGAGTTTCTAGATATAATACAATAATTGCTTTGTCCTTCATCACCTCCTGGATGCTTAGCCGGAGGGCAGGATGTTAAGATCTGCTTGAGATGAGCAATACAATATTACTCTTCAGCTGTGAAATTGATTAATAATTTGGAAATGAAATCAATATCGGCTTTGATTATACAGTGTCGTCCTTACATACAGCCATATAGCTTTTATAGCTGCGACTATTCTTTCTCATCGGTCAGACACAGTATAAAATATTTCCTCAAGTCTACTCTTTTGGATATGGGTATTATGCCAGGCTAGAGATCCAGAAAGTCTATGCAGAAGGCCCTACTTGAAGGCTACGGATAGGAGAAGATATCATATGTCTCATTGACGTTGACAAGACACATAATTTGTCTTTGGATACTTGAGATATAACTTTGGCCACCAATGCAAACTCTTTGACTGGGGCCCCACCAATCATATGCCATTTATATTATTTGTATCTTCCTATGTAGCAAAGATAACTTTGGGCCTCTCCAGGCCCTAGAACCAGAAATCAACTTCTAAGGTTTCTTAGTCCAGTGTCGAAACATGACCATTCCGACCTCATTGACATCCCCCTATTCTATGCATTGTCATGTCAAGCCTGGTTCAAATCTCAGGAATGATTCTGTGGGTCGACCCTCCAACAACCCCTAGGCAATAGGCCATGATATCCTTTAAATTTGGGTGACTTCTGCTGGACCATTATTGGGTTAAAGCTTGGACCCACTGGAGGATCTTCTGGTCCTCTGGTGGGCCAGTCCAACACTGAGGACATAGCCCAGTGACTTTATGCCATTAAGCTTAATATCTATTAATGGAAAATTACTTGAAATTTTAATAAGAGATCATATCGATCAGAATGTTTTATATAACAATATAATCCCCAGTAACCAGCATGGTTTTATGACAGGGATGTCGTGTCACACCAATTTACTTGTTATTTACGAAGTAGTAAACAAGATCCTGGGCAATGGTGGCCAGTGGACGTCGTATACTTAGATTCCTCTAAAGCATTTGACTATATTCACTATACATGGGTTGTATTCTGACTAGATTAACCTTATAAGTGGAGTACCCCAGGGGTTTGTACCGGGGCCATTACTGTTTAACATTTATAAATTTAGAAATTGGACTTAATAGTATTGTAACTTCTCTATTTGCAGATGACACAAGAGATCCAGATTTGCAGATGACACAATGCTATGTAGTGCTATAGATACAGTAGAGAATATCCCTACAGCGTGACATAGATATACTGGTCAAATGAGGGTCAATGTTGATAAGTCTAAGTTTATACTGTACATTTTTGGGGCAAAATTCACAATTGAGACAGTCTACAATGGCGAAGGTTTGGGGTGTAGTTGTCAATAATAAACTAAATTATAACACTCAATGCCAGTTTGCTGCACCAAAAGTCAATGAGATAATGCCTTGTACTAGGAAAGACACTTCTTCAAGAGTAGAATCTATTATTTTACCCATTTATAAAGCACAGGTGTCACCACATATTAAATATGGCATCCAGATTTGGGCACCAGTTTATATAAAAGATATCTAAGAGCTGGAGTGAGTTAAAAGAGGGTGCCAAAATTAATAGGAGATGTGGAAAATCTCAGTTACGTAGGCAGATGGTAAAAACTAAATGTATTTACTCTAGATATGAGTTATATACAGTACAGACCAAAAGTTTGGACACACCTTCTCATTCCAAGAGTTTTCTGTATTTTCATGACTATAAAAATTGTAGATTCACACTGAAGGCATCAAAATTATGAATTAACACATGTGGAATTATATACTTATCAAAAAAGTGTCAAACAACTGAAAATATGTCTTATATTCTATGTTCTTCAAAGTAGCCACCTTTTGCTTTGATTACTGCTTTGCACATTCTTGGCATTCTCTTAATGAGCTTCAAGAGGTAGTCACCTGAAATGGTCTTCCAACAGTCTTAAAGGCGTTCCCAGAGATTCTTAGCACTTGTTGGCCCTTTTGCCTTCACTCTGCGGTCCAGCTCACCCCAAACCATCTCGATTGGGTTCAGGTCTGGTGACTGTGGAGGCCAGGTCATCTGGCGTAGCACCCCATCACTCTCCTTCTTGGTCAAATAGCCCTTACACAGTCTGGAGGTGTGTTTGGGGTCATTGTCCTGTTGAAAAATAAATGATGGTCCAACTAAAAGCAAACCGGATGGAATAGCATGCCGCTGCAAGATTCTGTGGTAACCATGCTGGTTCAGTATTCCTTTAATTTTGAATAAATCCCCAACAGTGTCACCAGAAAAGCACCCCCACACCATCACACCTCCTCCTCCATGCTTCACGGTGGGAACCAGGCATGTAGAGTCCATTCGTTCACCTTTTCTGCGTCGCACAAAGACACGGTGGTTGGAACCAAAGATCTCAAATTTGGACTCATCAGACCAAAGCACAGATTTCCACAGGTCTAATGTCCATTCCTTGTGTTCTTTAGCCCAAACAAGTCTCTTCTGCTTGTTGCCTGTCCTTAGCAGTGGTTTCCTAGCAGCTATTTTACCATGAAGGCCTGCTGCACACAGTCTCCTCTTAACAGTTGTTGTAGAGATGTGTCTGCTGCTAGAACTCTGTGTGACATTGACCTGGTCTCTAATCTGAGCTGCTGTTAACCTACGATTTCTGAGGCTGGTGACTCGGATGAACTTATCCTCCGCAGCAGAGGTGACTCTTGGTCTTCCTTTCCTGGGGCGGTCCTCATGTGAGCCAGTTTCTTTGTAGCGCTTGATGGTTTTGGCCACTGCACTTGGGGACACTTTCAAAGTTTTCCCAATTTTTCGGACTGACTGACCTTCATTTCTTAAAGTAATGATGGCCACTCGTTTTTCTTTACTTAGCTGCTTTTTTCTTGCCATAATACAAATTCTAACACTCCATTCAGTAGGACTATCAGCTGTGTATCCACCTGACTTCTGAACAACACAACTGATGGTCCCAACCCCATTTATAAGGCAAGAAATCCCACTTATTAAACCTGACAGGGCACACCTGTGAAGTGAAAACCATTTCAGGTGACTACCTCTTGAAGTTCATCAAGAGAATGCCAAGAGTGTGCAAAGCAGTAATCAAAGCAAAAGGTGGCTACTTTGAAGAACCTAGAATATAAGACATATTTTCAGTTGTTTCACACTTTTTTGTTAAGTATATAATTCCACATGTGTTAATTCATAGTTTTGATGCCTTCAGTGTGAATCTACAATTTTTATAGTCATGAAAATACAGAAAACCTTGGAAAGAGAAGGGGGAACCAAAACTGGGGGGTGGGGGGAAAAAAAAAAAAAAAAAAAAAAGGGGAGCCCCCCCAAACAACAAGCAAAATTGGGGTGCAACAGCCACAAGAAATATCTAGGAACTGATGGACCAGAAAGTGCATACCCAGGAACTGTTTGTGTCTGTACTGTATATATATAAAGGGCGTATTGTGACCGAGACATTGACACCAGAGCAAGATGATGCTGCAGCTCTTGGAGGGGCGTGGATTGTCCTTGAATGTTCTCACCACGCCCTGATATTTTTTTTGGCCGCCACTTCTGGGTTAACAAGAATGTCCATGGCTACCATCGACATGCCACGTGGAAATGACAGGTTAAATCCTGAGTCAATTATTCCTGTATCCTCCCCAACAACTAATTGACATTGTTTTCAGATCATTTGAGAGTGTGGGGGGCCAGGAGGCACAGGGAGAGGGGAAAAAAAGAGAAGAAAAAAGAAAACTAATATTTTTATCACTAATATGGCTATGATGATGATGTCATATCACAATTTGTGCTCAGAAGCAGAAAAAAGTAGGAGCTCTAAATGTAAGGGACCCAAATGCACGGATGTGCAGATGCACTCTGAGACAAAAACCCAACCGAAAAACGGCCACAGAAGAAATCAAATTGAAAGGCGACACCCAAAAAACAAAAAGTAAGATAATAGGGGGGCCCAAACTTCCAAAGGGGGGTAAAAAAAAAGAAAAGAAAAAAAAAAAAAAAAAAAAAAAAATTTTTTGAAAAGGGGGAACGGGGGGGTATATTTATCCCGGCAAAAATCTCGTTTTAAAAAAATAAAAAAAAATTTTAAAAAAAAATTTTTTTAGGGGAAAGGGGGGGGGGGGGGGGGGGGGGGGGGGGAATGTGACATTACTGTTTGCTTTATCACTCTCATGACATCACTGTGTGCATTTATATTAGATGAACAGGGAGCACTACCTGGGTCCAAAGGCGGGTGCAGTTTCCTTTGTGACATCACTACGTATACTATCACTCTAGTGACACCACTGTTTGTTTTATCACTCTCATGACATCACTGTGTGCACTATCACTCTCATGACATCACTGTGTGCATTATCACTCTCATGACATCACTGTGAGCACTATCAGTTTCATGACATCACCGAGTACTAGATGGACAGGCAGCACTCCTTGGGTCCAAAGGCGGGTGCAATTTCCCGAAGGGGACAGACTCCCCAATAGTGAAATAATCAAGAAGAAAGCTGGACAGCACTCTAGTAGCTCCAGCAAGCTTTTCAATATATGTAGTAATACATAGATCCAAGGATGCAATGCCACTCAATATATATATATATATATATATATATATATATATATATATATATAGTATAATATAGTGCAACATTTTGGGCCAAAAGCCCTGCTTTATGCTTAAAGGGTTTACAACAGATGTATAGTGGCAGAAAGAAAGCTGGATCCTTGGTGAACCTCGGGTTATAACTGGCTGTGTACTGTATATGTAATGCTGTATGCAGCATCCAGTTGCATACAGTGTGCATACTACACTCTGTGTAGTATTAGTCGTGTGACATCACTGTGAGCATGTGTCACTCTTGTGACATCACTAAGCGCATTTTACCATCATTGTGTGCATTATTCCATGGCATGAGACCAAAACCATTTATAACATGCTCTAAACTTGCTGTATAGGTGTCATGGTAGAGTTGAGACTTATTCCAATGTTGGGGTCCCACAGATCACACATTAATAGCTTATTAATAGTAATTTGCATGTGAGTATGGCAGATCTATACAACACTACGACCCTTCAGTGATATGCAAAATATAGAAGTAGCAATCTCCAGCCTCTTCTAAAATTATACATGACATCATAAAAATCTATTACCGCGGCAGACATTTTTTCATCTTAGGGGTCGTTCAATGCTAAGTCAAAGTTCACGGAGACGTGGTGTGTACGTGGTATGATGATTGTTTTATATTAGCCATTGAGTCAGCTCGCATTGATCCTTGAAAATGTATCGCACAAATCATTTTGCACTAAACTGCTGAATCGATGAAGAAATCTCCTGGAAAATTTATATTAAAAGTCGCTGTTTGCTTAAATGAGTTTCCTGTGCCCCATATTGAATATTCGGCTGATGAATTGAATGACTTTACATTTGAACATTGCAGAACTATTAAAGAATGAATTCTTAAATCAACTCACGCCATTTATGATTGAAATGAGATTTTCCCTGCAATGGGCAAGTGGCCCTATAAATCTCCTCCGTGATTTTATACTGTACAATAAACAAGATATAACTCTTTTATATACACAACAGGTGCCTTAAATCTTTTGATGCATCTTGTATTCATCGGTGTGTATGTTAGCGTATTACACCGTATAACTAGCTTGACTCCGGAATTGAATATAGATTTTTTTTTTCAGAAAATAATATGATTACGCATTACATGAAGTTCCTTATTCTGGAATTTTTGCTATGACGGAGAATTTTAATGTGATAAATATTGGGAAGGTTATATACAGCTTCTTCATAGACAGCTACAGTGTATTCTCATAGGTGGTAAGACATAAAGGTTGGCTAAAGGTTAAAGGAATTGTCTATTGGCATATATGGTAATGTGGTCATGGGGGGAATCCATCTAGATAGATACTAGATGATGGTAGATAGATAGATAGATAGATAGATAGATAGATAGACAGACAGACAGACAGACAGATAGATAGATAGATAGATAGATAGATAGATAGATAGATAGATAGATATGAGATAGATGGATAGATAGATGACAGATAGATAGATAGATACAAAGATAGATGGATAGATATATAAATAGATATGAGTTAGATAGATAGATATGAGATATATAGATAGAAAGATAGATGGATAGATATGAGATAGATGGATGGGTACATAGAAGAAGAAGAAGATAGATAGATAGATAGATAGATATGATATAGATAGATAGATAGATGGATAGATCTATAAATAGATATGAGATAGATAGATAGATAGATAGATATGAGATATATATACAGTACAGACCAAAAGTTTGGACACACCTTCTCATTCCAAGAGTTTTCTGTTTTTTCATGACTATAAAAATTGTAGATTCACACTGAAGGCATCAAAACTATGAATTAACACATGTGGAATTATATACTTAACAAAAAAGTGTGAAACAACTGAAAATATGTCTTATATTCTAGGTTCTTCAAAGTAGCCACCTTTTGCTTTGATTACTGCTTTGCACACTCTTGGCATTCTCTTGATGAGCTTCAAGAGGTAGTCACCTGAAATGGTTTTCACTTCACAGGTGTGCCCTGTCAGGTTTAATAAGTGGGATTTCTTGCCTTATAAATGGGGTTGGGACCATCAGTTGTGTTGTTCAGAAGTCAGGTGGATACACAGCTGATAGTCCTACTGAATGGAGTGTTAGAATTTGTATTATGGCAAGAAAAAATCAGCTAAGTAAAGGAAAACGAGTGGGTATCATTACTTTAAGAAATGAAGGTCAGTCAATCCTAAAAATTGGGAAAACTTTGAAAGTGTCCCCAAGTGCAGTGGCCAAAACCATCAAGCGCTACAAAGAAACTGTCTCACATGAGGACCGCCCCAGGAAAGGAAGACCAAGAGTCACCTCTGCTGCGGAGGATAAGTTCATCCGAGTCACCAGCCTCAGAAATCGCAGGTTAACAGCAGCTCAGATTAGAGACCAGGTCAATGCCACACAGAGTTCTAGCAGCAGACACATCTCTACAACAACTGTTAAGAGGAGACTGTGTGCAGCAGGCCTTCATGGTAAAATAGCTGCTAGGAAACCACTGCTAAGGACAGGCAACAAGCAGAAGAGACTTGTTTGGGCTAAAGAACACAAGGAATGGACATTAGACCTGTGGAAATCTGTGCTTTGGTCTGATGAGTCCAAATTTGAGATCTTTGGTTCCAACCACCGTGTCTTTGTGCAACGCAGAAAAGGTGAACAAATGGACTCTACATGCCTGGTTCCCACCGTGAAGCATGGAGGAGGAGGTGTGATGGTGTGGGGGTGCTTTGCTGGTGACACTGTTGGGGATTTATTCAAAATTGAAGGAATAATGAACCAGCATGGTTACCACAGCATCTTGCAGGGGCATACTATTCCATCCGGTTTGCGTTTAGTTGGACCATCATTTATTTTTCAACAGGACAATGACCCCAAACACACCTCCAGACTGTGTAAGGGCTATTTGACCAAGAAGGAGAGTGATGGGGTGCTACGCCAGATGACCTGGCCTCCACAGTCACCAGACCTGAACCCAATCGAGATGGTTTGGGGTGAGCTGGACCGCAGAGTGAAGGCAAAAGGGCCAACAAGTGCTAAGCATCTCTGGGAACTCCTTCAAGACTGTTGGAAGACCATTTCAGGTGACTACCTCTTGAAGCTCATCAAGAGAATGCCAAGAGTGTGCAAAGCAGTAATCAAAGGAAAAGGTGGCTACTTTGAAGAACCTAGAATATAAGACATATTTTCAGTTGTTTCACACTTTTTTGTTAATATATAATTCCACATGTGTTAATTCATAGTTTTGGTGCCTTCAGTTTGAATCATAATTTTTATAGTCATGAAAATACAGAAAACTCTTGGAATGAGAAGGTGTGTCCAAACTTTTGGTCTGTACTGTATATATATATATATATATATATATATATATAGAGAGATAGATAGATAGATAGATAGATAGATAGATAGATAGATAGATAGAATGATAGGTAGATGTCCTGCATTTTTGTAATTTTTATGTATTGCTTCGCAGTGAACACCTGTTCACACTGGGATGTGCAGTCTTAACCTTTTTTGCTTTTTGCACAGTAAGGGGTGGCTTCCTCCACGGTTTGACTAGCAGTACCTTCTAATTGCACAGGTTTATCTAATTGGAATAGAGTATATATATATTTCACCTCCCCATCTGCCTTAGGCTATTTTGAAATGGAGTTTGCTCTGGATCCTACTCACCCTGTGTTCACACTGTAGACCTATTCTGGTCCAAGAGAGGTATATTTATTTAGTGTAGGTTCCCATCTGAATGAAGTCGCCTTGTCGTGGCAGGTACAGGGCTTCTTACTATTTGATCAAATGTGTATAACAAAGAACCTCTAAATTATAGATCATATTAGGTGTTTTTAACTATATCAGTAATATAGGTCCTTGTGCTGTGTGCTGTAATTTTTATGTATTGCTTCGCAGTGAGCTTTTTAGAAAGGTAGATGGATAGATATGAGATAGACGGATGGATGGATAGATATCAGATGGATAGATAGATAGATAGATATGAGTTTGGTCGATAGAAAGATGGATAGATAGATAGATATAATAGATAGATAGATAGATAGATAGATAGATATGAGATAGATAGATAGATAGATAGACAGATGAATATATAGATAAGAGATAGATAGATTAGATAGATAGATAGATGAATAGATAGATATGAGATAAATAGATATGAGATAGATAGATAGATAGATAGATAGATAGATAGATAGATAGATACATAGATAGATAGATATGAGATCAGTGCCTACACCCATCGCAGCTGTTAAGTCTTTAGATGCCTCGGTCATTTGCCAACATATTGGACCCGATCTCTGCCCGGAGCGCCATTGGTGGGCAGCGATTGGTTGTCATGACAGCCAGGAGCCTATTGAAGGTCCTAGGTTTGTTATTTCTAAGATTGAAATGAAAGAATAGACAGTGTAGCAGGAAAAAAAATCAAAACATGCAAACTGCCATTTTTTTGTCATTTCCCCTCCCACAAAAATGTAACAAATAGTGACCAAAGCGTAATACGATTCGCAATATATTATTATTTTTTTTTATAAACTGTAATTTTTATTACCATTTTGATAAAAGGATAGGAGGTAGCAAGACTTCATTCGAAAGATAAACAAGAGAGAGATAATCGCTAACTCCCCTCCGTGAATCGGGCAAATACAATAAAATGCAACAGGGAGAAAAAGAAAGAAAAAAAAAAGGAAAAAACAGGGGGGAGACAGACAAGTAGGGAAAAACAAGAGGGAGTAATACCGAAAGGGAAAGGAGTAGATGACCTGTCAGCAACCTAAAGACCCTGAAGAGTGCAATACATAGCCCATTGCGACCAGATAGACTGGAACGCCTCCACACAGTGTTATTAATGTTTGCCGTCAGATGTTCAAGGGTACGAATGTCCTTCATTCTGCCAAGTAAATCCGGCCCTGAAGGCGGGGACACCGACCTCCAATTACGTGCTATAAGAGTCTTTGCAGACGCACAGAGATGGAGGAAAAGGTGGGACGGTGCATTGCCAACGTGTCTAGGAGGGAGGCCAAGGAGATAAATCAGCGAGTCTAACGGCACCCTCAGGAGAAAGAGAGCCTCTGTCACTGCCCTGACCTCTCTCCAAAAACCCAATATGAGTGGGCAAGTCCAAAATATATGATACAAAGACCTGACCTGAAAGGCACCGCCAGCACACCGGTGGAATAGTAGGGTTGAGGGAGTGGAGAAGAGCGGGGGTATGGTACCAGTGCATAAGTAGTTTGTATTGGGTCTCCCTATGAGTTATGCACATAGAGGACTTCACCGCTCGGGACCAAATCACCTGCCATTGACCTAGAGTAATCGTATGACCCAGAGCCTCCTCCCATTTGGTCATGTATCGATGAACCACCAGTGTGTTATCCCCTGGGGCAGAGAGGAGTTGATATACGTACGAAATAAAACCCCTCGTAGATACACCAACTCGGCAAAGCTTCTCAAACGGGGAGGGTTGGGAGACTGCGAGCAAGCCAAACAACAAACAGACTAGATGAACAACCTGGTGATAGTGAAGCCACTCCGTCGATGGGAGACCAAGGGTAGAGGTGAGAAAAGCAAAGGGCCTGAGCTCCAATGTAGAAGGGTCAACCATGTCCGCAATACGACAGAGACCCGCCTCCGACCACACCCGGACCATGCTAGAGGTTATGCCTTCCGGGAGCAGGGGGTTGTACAGAATAGTGACCATAGAGGACCTCTCAGAGGTCAGAGGGAACGGCGGGAACATTCTAGCCATATCGCTCTTGTAAACCTATAGGGCCCAAAAGTCAGGGGGGGGGGGGGGCCCCCGGGGGCCCCCCCCCCCCCCCCCCCCGGCCTCCCCCCCCCGCCCCCCGCGGGGGGGCTGCGCGCCCCGGCCGCCCCCGGGGCCCCCCAAGGTTCGGGGGGGGGCAGGGAAGCACCCGGCCCGCCCCCCGCCCCCCGCCAGAGGGGGGCCCCCCCAAGCCACGCCCGGGGTCGCCCCCGCCGGGGGGGGCCCCCCCCTGACAGGGGGGGGTGGGGGGAGCCCCCGGGGCATCCGCCGGCCTCCGGGGGGGGGGGGGGAGGGGAATCGGGGAGCCCAAAAGGAAGGAATTATAAATCAACTACTGTAGGTAACCCGAGAGTTCCCCCTAAAATGATTTATAATACAAGTATGTAAAGCCATCAGGGCCAGGTGCCTTACCATTAGGGAAATCTTTCAAAACCCCCTCCAACTCCTCTGCAGTAACAGGGGCATTGACCGAGGAGATGGCCTCCGGGGAAAGGGTAGGGAGGTGGCAATCGCCTAGGTATGTGGCTAAAGTGGGGAGGGGGTCAGCAGATGACCGTGTGCCAGGTTTAGGGAGGTTATACAACTTCATATAGTATGATCTAAAGGTAGAGGCGATAACCTTGGGGTGGTGTTGAAGGATGCCGGCGGGGTCACGAACAGCATGAGGGGTCGAGGAAGCCCGATGGTCCCTGAGAGTCTTCCCCAAGAGGGAATGCGCCTTGTTTCCTCGTTCATAGTACCTCTGACGAGTGTACAAGAGGAGGCATTGGGCCTGGTGTGTCTCCAAAGATCGGAGATCAGCACGTGCCACTACTAGTTGACGAAGGACCCTGAGGGAGGGGTGAGCAGATAGAGTATCCGATAACAAGCGGATCTGGGCCAAGAGGTGCCGTTTCTGAGCCTGTCTATCATTTTTTAAACGTGAAGCCAAGGTAATGCAATGACCGCGCATAACCGCCTTGTGTGTCTCCCACAACACCGCAGACGAATGATACCGAACCCACGTTATCCTGGAAATATGTCACTAGATGTGGCCGCAGGGTAGAGAACGTGGCAGGATTGCGAAGTAGGGATTCATTAAGGCGCCAGTGGCATTTTCTAGTGGGGACTGGAGCAGGATAACTGGGGCATGGTCAGACCAGGACAGGCTCCCAATGTCAGTGTCCACCAGCAACCTAAGGGATGGGGCGCTCCCAAAAAAATAATCAATGCACGTGTGGGTGTTATGAGGGTGGGAAAAAAAGGTATAAGAGCGTGTCGTAAAGTTATTGACCCGCCACAAGTCATAGAGAGCATACGAGCGCAATAGGCGATGGAACTCCCTTGACAACTGAGCCTGAGCACGGGACGGGGGCTTTGGGGGGACTGCAAGTCTATCAGAATGTTCTGAAAGGACCATATTGAAATCCCTCCCCACTAACCATGTAGCCGAGGGACAGGAGCGGAGGCGAGACAGCACCTGTCTCAGAAAGCAAATTTGGGAAGAGTTAGGGATGTAAGATTACAAAGGACAATAGGAGTACCATGGAGGGAGCCCTCAAGTATAATATAGCGGCCCTGCTGGTCGATATGAGACGCCGCGACCGTAATCGGGCACGACCCGGGAGGAGAATAGCCACTCCAGCCCTGCGCCGATCACCAGTAGCGGATTATGCCACCGGGTAGTGGTGTCTAGCAAAGTTAAACGATCCAGTGGGATCAAAGTGGGTTTCCTGAAGAAAAGCAACATCAGTGCGAAGGGAGCGCAACTCTCGCAGGACCGTTCACTGCTTGATGTTGGAGCCCAGGCCCTTCACATTAATAGATACACATCTAACCATTGAAAAAAAAACAAAAATACATAATTGCTGATGACAGTCTGGCTCACCCACAGTCGTACCAATGCGGGAGGCAACCACCCATAGTCCAAACCAACACCAAGGTCCGTAGGGAGAATTCTCCAAGGAGGCCGTCAGGTTGTGGAGGCGGGGGGGGGGGCGGGAAGAGGGGGGAGGAGAGGGGGGATAAGAGAATAAAAACAATCATTAGGACAACAAAATACTTAATCAATAAATAAGACATGGGCAGAACTAAACTCCTGCCAAGGGGCTGTAAGGAGGCCGCCCGTCCAAAAGGAGAAAAACAAGGGGCAGCGTCCACAGCCCCAAAATATGGAGGGCAATGGCTCTCTCAGAGAGCACGGGGAGTCCAATGAGCTCCAATCCTCCCCGCCCACATTGCAAATGGACTAGGAACAAATTTTATCCGTGGACCTAAAGGGAGGAAAAAGAATAAAGACTGCAAAAACACAATATTAACATAAAGAGCATAACTCAAGAGGGTGGGCAAGTCCATTAAGATGACGAAAGTCAGTCAGCAGGACCTCCTAGCCGGTGCCTCCAGGCAGGTGATCGAGGAGAGCGGAGGGCACGTCTACTAGGGCGTTGGTGTTACCACACAGGTGGGGGTGGTGGTGGGGGCTCCGCCAGTTCCCAGTCACGCAGCTCCGGTACAGAGATCTCCAACAGGTCGCAGAAGGAGGGCAAATCTGAGTGGAAGCGTAAGGTAGCTGAGCGGCCATCTTTACGGGCTATGAGAGCAAATGGAAAGCCCCACCGATACGGAATCTGGTGATCTCTCAAAATCTGTAGGAGGGGGCGTAGGTGACGCCGCTTATGGAGTGTAAGGAGAGAGAGGTCTTGAAAAAACTGTATCTTGGCGCCCCCAAAGTCTATATCTTGCCATGATTGCCTCCTTGGTAGCGAAGTCATGGACACAGAAGATCACATCTCGTGGAGTAGAGGAAAGGTTCTGTCCAGTTTAATCTTGTGGGACGGAGGCTCCTGAAGGACATTGTTAAATATTGTCTCAAGCGTAGCGTGGAGATCTTCATCGTGGGTAGCCTCAGGTAGGCCCTTAATCCTAATATTATTGCGCCTGCCCCCATTATCAATGTCCTCTAAGTGGCGTTGCACCTCACGCAGCGTTACAGCCTCTGCAGAAGTAGAGTCATGAAACTGCCCAACATATACCCTAGTAGTGTCATGGTCCTTTCTCTAGGGTCTCAACTCTAGTAGCAAAGAAGTGGAGGTTGGTACGCAGAACAGATATTTCAAAGCGAAAAGTCTTAGTCACTTCAGCAATCGATTTGAAATCTTGCTTATTGGGAATCTGAGAGAGGAAAGACTGCCACTGCGGAGGAGCTTGTGAGAAATCCAAAGCTGAGGTCTGAGATGCTAGCACGGGTGGGGTAGGAGGCATGCTGTCACTATCCTGTACGGCCAGAGAGTCTCTGGGGTGCCTGGGTCTGAGTCCTCAGCCCCACGGGCCAGCGTGAGGTGCTGAGGCTGGGGAGAGGCAGGGGACAGCTGTGGGGGGCTCAAGGGAGAGGCAGGATCTGGAGCTGGAGGGGGTTGTGGAGGGCTTGCCAGGGGGAGCACCTGAGTGCCCTGTACTCACAGCTGGTGGATCAGGAGAGGCCGAGGGGGTTTCAGGTCCCCCCAGTTCCATGGTGGCCGTTTCTGAAGCTGGGGAGCCGGTCGCTGGGGATTTAATCTTCTTCCCTGGGCACTCGGCGCCCAAAGGAGCAGATGGAGGAGGCTCCGTTGTGGGCATCCCAGAGCGGCTGGCGGGCGAGGGGACTCTGGCATGATTATTTCCTGTGCCAAGCCTGGGACATAGCAGGGGGCCGAGCCACACAACACAGCGCCACCTAGTGAGCCCACACATGCAACACCTCCCATGGGAATAGTAACCAAATGTCCAATGGGAGGCATCGCCGGGAAAGGGGGGGTCAGCTGATCACTGGCCCCATGGAACACCCCGCAGGAAGGTCCGCGGGGGAGGAGAAGTGTGGAGTGTTAGGAGGAGGAGGGAGGGTAAGGTGATGTCCTGTGAAGAAAGCAGGGTTTAGGCAGGAATCTCAAGTCCAGACAGGCCCAGGAAGGTGGGAGCGCTCCCAGCTATTCGAAGATCCGTCCCCGCTGCCTAGCCAGCCTGAAGGAGCAAGCATCATTATCTTGTCAGCATGAGACTGTGGAGAGAACTTCTGGAACACGGCCCAAGCAAGTATCACAGGATCCAGGGGCCAGGCCAGACCTGGGATATCCGCCACGCAGACGAAACCTGAGCTACAGGCACAACGGAGTGGGGATATTGTGTGCTAGTATCGTGGTGGGCATCCTCCATGTGCCAAATGGGCCCAGACGCACCTTAGGGCGAACACGAGTATAGGGGCAGGAACACCTTTCATCAAGTCACCCGCACCCCAGGACGCTGTGTCACCAGGCGACCCGGTTTGTATGAAGAAACGTTTAAGCATTGGCCCCACACCCATGGAAGTAAAAGTCAACACAACCGTTCTGTGTCGACGACCGACAACACAGGGCGCCCCAAACACCACAGTCGGCACAGTATAGGGGAGCGCCCCGGGGGAACAATCACCACCAACATGGCGCCCCCACACCGGACCAGTGGGGAACGGGGCAGCACCAGCGGGCCCCGGCCCAGGACGGACAAGTCGCGCGGACCGCAACCCAACGGCGGCCATCGGCACGAAGAAGGGGTCGGGGGGCCGGAAAGCGCGGGGGGGCGGGGGGGGATCCGGGGCCAAGGGGGGCCCGGGGGGGGGGGGGGGGGGGCGGCCGGGGGACGGGGGGGGGGAAACGCGCGGGCGGGGGGCGGGGCAACCCCGGGAAGCGGAGCCGGGGGCCAGGGGGGGGAGGGGCAGCCCCCCCCCCCCCACGAAGGCACCCCGAACCATCCGGAGCAGAGGGGGGGATGGGAGGCCTGGCGCGGGCGGGGCGCAGGCGCCCCCCCCCCCACCCCCGGAGGCGCGGGGGGCGGGGGGGGCGCGCCGGCAGGAGCCGGGCCCCAGGGCCCGGCGCATAGGGCCCTCCGGGCCGGGGGACCCCGCCCACGCCAGGGGGGGCCGGCGGGGGACCGCCAGCGCCGGCCCCGCGGAGGGGGTCCCGCCACGGCCCAGTGGGGGGCCCCACATCCAGTCCCAGGACAGCACGGGGCAGCGGCCCCCCGGGCCCAGCGGGGGGGCGTGTCAGCCCGCGGCCGGCCCAAGTGCCCTTGGACAGCGGGGAATCGAACGGGCGCACGGGCGGCCCCCCAGGCACCACAGCCCCGGCCGAGGGCATCCAGTGGTTCAAGGCATACGCGGGGCAGGCAACCTTCCCAGGGATGTCGGGGCGCAGCTGTCAGCGGGATGGTTCCAACAACAACAGGCGCCAGCGTTCTCCGACAGCGACCCAGGCAGCAGGATGCAGGACCGCGACTGGGGGCCCACAGCACCACGCAGTCTGGTGAGTACCATCATGTCGGTCCGTTCCCCTATTCAATGTCCCAGGGGAGGGAGATAGGCCGGAGCCCAGTGGGGGTGGGAGCTTCGAGGGGATTAGGGAGCATGGGAGCGTGAGGGAGCACGCGCGCGCGAACAGAGTGTAGCGGTCCCCGGTGGCGGCGGGGCCCTCCTGCGGTTCAGTCAGTAGCGCGGTGCGGTGGAGGGCGCACAGTGTCGTCCAACAGAAAGAGAAGATTCGGGAGGCGACGACAGGGCTCGGGGGAGGTTATGTGTGTTTTGAGGGTCCTTAGGGGCGCATTTAAAAAGGAAGTGAGGGAGAAGATTTGGAAGGACGAGTAGAAATCTTTTCCTGCTCCCAGCTAAAAACAGACAAGAGTAAGAAGGAGGATAGCAAAAAAGAGGAGGAAGAAAAACGTAGATGGCGCCTGATTCCACAGACTTTGCTAATGGCTCAGGCCTGCCATAGCGAGTGTCATTGGGAAAAGGCCACAACTGTTGGGGCTGCTATGGACCAGGGAGGCGATGGGGTATGGGGGAGACATGGCTGGGAGAGAGCAGTTCCGTAGCGAAGGCGGTGGCCCAGCAACGGTGGGACCAGAAAGAATAGGTTTGTGGCTCGGGTAGGCGCCAGCTGGGCAGCCTTTCGGGGGGCCGGTGGAACCGGCCATGGTGGTCCAGTACGGCCAGGGGGCAGGGAAGGCCAGCAACGTTACGGGCTGTGTTGGCAGTCAAGAAGCAAGAACGGCTAACGAGATCAAACATGCCTGTTCATTCTCGAGGGGGTCCCATGGTGGGCACGTTGCTGCGCAAACAAAGGACAAGGCCGCCAATAGTGGACAAGGGGCAGAGGGAAGCAAGCCAGCCGACCAAATAGTATGTAACAGGGAGAGTGCAAAGTTTCTGGTAGAAGGTTTTAGGGAGGGTTTAGGATCCCGAACAGTCCCCAACAACGAGGGAGGGACACGGGGGGGGCCAAAAACTGAGGAAGGAGGTGGCCTTGGGGGCAGGGGGCCCGCAACCCCTGAAGGTTAATGTATCTCCTTTGGGGGTGGGCCGAAGAAGGAGCCGAATCAGTTTGGCTCATACATCATTGTCTTATCCCAAAGGAGCGTCGGCAACGAGGAAGAGCTGTTCGGAGATAACCCGTTGATGCAGCTGTGCATGGGACGGCGGGGTCAGGGGCCCCTGCAAGACGGATGTAGGCGGCGTTCAGGTTACGCGGTACACCCGACGGTAGGTACTGGGACGGCGGGAACGTGGATCGTGCCTCCCTATGGGTTGCTCAAATCGTGCGCATACTGAGGCGTAGCACTAGAGTCGGTAATCGGGATGTGGCGGGGGTGAGTCAGTGATACACTACCCGATGATTTCCCTGTATAGGTCCGGCGGGTCCGATGTATGCGCGGTGTGGCAACCGCGCGGGGGGCCAGTAAGTTTGGGGACCGTTGTCACGGAAAAGACTGAGGGTCCGTGCACAGATTGAGTTTCTGGGCAAGAGCTGACACTGTGGCAATGGAGTTCCGGTTGCCTGGTGACAAGCGGTGATCAGAGAGAGGGTGAGGCGTGCGTCACATGGAAAAATTGGGCGCGACCTCCAGTCAGTAGGCAGAAATGCCGCCGCATTATCCCCATGGGTAGGATTTTTTGTCGCCGGCTGGCAGGGGCCAGAACGGGGGTCAAATCCACGACACTTTATTCGGCTGGGGGGATACATGGGAGGACCTGGCAGATGGGAACAGACCAGTCAATGGTAGATCACTGGTCCAGTCAGCAGGATGATGTGTCGATTGGACCTCTTAGGTGCGGCAGGGGGCCACGGTTGGGGCCTATTACAGGGGGCAGTGGGGCGCTCCTGGCCTGCGTCGTGGCGGAACAAGGTCGAGCGGAATTGACTGACGAGTTATTCCCGATTTTAGTCGCGGTGTCCAATGGGGTGGGGGTCCAGGATAAAAAGTTAGATTCATGTGATAACATGTAAGTTGTGTGGCCATTAATAATGTGACTGCGTCTCTCCTCCAGTTACAAGTTGCTCAGCGTTTAGTATTGCGTTGCTTGTGCCTGAATGCATGGGTGGGGCAGTGCATGTTCCGGGGGTTAAAAATGACGTGCTGATTTTGTCTCGTTTCCAGTGGGAGCGGGGCTCGGGGCGGAAGTGGAAGGGATTCCATGTCCTCCAGAATTATGGGACTGGTTTAAAAGCAGGACAGAAGGCATGTGGGGCACGAAAGTATCAAGGCAGCTTGGAGGATTGGGTAGATTTAGGTCAGGTACATAGATGAGGATAGGGTTGGGGCTTTATTGTTCTTGTTAAGCCGTGGTCTAGATGGATGGTCCGTGGAAAGTAAGGTGCGGAGCGGCGGGCATTTGGTTAAGTTGAGGGTGGCGGACTACCAAACATTTCTGGTTCAACGTGCCTAAGGGGCCAGGCAAAGAGACACACGGCGCTACATTCAGCTTTGGAGGTTTGGGGGGAACTGGGCCGTTGTTCTCACACAGAATGGGTTCACCCCAGCCTTTTCGGGGCCTAGGGTGGGGAGTTGGTGTCCGTTGACAAGCGGCGGTACAGGTGGATGATGTGTACATGAGGAAGGGGTCCTAGTGGTCAGGGTTCGCAGGTCTAAGACGGATCAGGCAGGAAGTATCTCGTGGGTGCGGTTGTAGGGCAGATATGTGCCGGTGTTTTCGGGGGGGAGGCGGGCGGTCCCCTCCTCTCATGAGGATGGTGTCCTCGTTATCAGTCGGCTGTTTTTAGGGGTTGTTTGGACTCGCTGGGCCTTGACGCCTCTCGATATGCTCCACACTCTTTGATGAGCGACAGAAGCAGCTAGTTGGGGGGAGCTGAGGTGGTCCAGTATCGGTAGGTGGGAATCGCAGAGGTATAGATCATACATACGTCCACACCTGCCCAAATGTGAATCATGTGTTGTTGGGATTTTCTGCCCCCCCACTTTATTCTCTTGTAGGCCCTTCTGCTCGGTTAGTCTGGATCTTCGGCCATTCTTGTGTTCTGGGAGAGGGCCGGCGTGGGAATGGTCGGCAGCTGGGTCGACAGGGCTGCGGTCGTTGTACGTTGGATTGGAGTCCGAGGTATGGTGTGGAGTCGGGCATGCCGAAATCCACAGGTGCACGAGGTTGGATCGGTCTCCGGACATTATCGTGATACATGTGGTGCAATGACCTGGGGGGTCCCTTGATTTAGTGAGGGACATAAAGTATGACCTGTTGAGGTTGTGGTCCATGTTTCGGGGATTGTTACCGTGTGGTCGATATTGTACGAGAAAACATGGCGGGAGGCAGGTGTGAAAGGCCAAAGGCAGGATTAAGAACGGGTCAGGAACGGCGGGGCGTCGGCACAAGGGTGGAGTCTGGGAGGGGAGTTTTGGTTGGACGGGGCATGAATGCGGTGGGATAGATTTGGGACGCTAGGATCCAGGAGGGTGAGAGGGCCCAAGTGTGCGGGTCCTCACGCTAGGGATAAGGCGGCAGTGGGGGTGGGGCTTGAGTTGGTGGTCAATTGGCTAAAAGGGTGGAGTCAAAGGTAGGCTCCACCATACATTTGGTGGTAATTGCACATTTTGGTGGATGGCTGGCGCACGGTGAACGTTACAGGGTAAATTGGCTGGAGCTGGTACATGGAAGAAGGAGTCGATTATGGGCGGACCGGTGGCGGTGTGAAATTTATGGTGTGGTTATGTTAGCGAGCCGGATGATAGTTTTTGTAGCTCCAAGGACTCTACCCAGGAACGATTGTAAAAAAGTATGCAAATATAAAAGTTATACTGTGTATAGGTTGTTAAAAATAGATTTAAAACAAGGGGGGAGGCAAAAAGGGAAGGCCAGCAGGGGACAAAGGTGGTGGGGGCATAGGGGGACGTATCAGCAATGCAGTCAAGTGAAAGGGAACGGGGGAGACCCCGGCGAACGTCAGACCGTCCACGCGCAGTGTGCAGTGAGTACGGCCTCCGCCAGGGGGTGGACAGTGTCGGGGAGGCCAAAAAAGGGGAGCATCACAGTGACTTGAATAGCAGATCTAAAGGGAAGCATCAAGTTGAGTCTCCATTCGCAGAAGCAGTGAGTTCTAAAGAGAGACCAATTTCAGTCATACGCAAACAACAGACGAGCAAAGTGACATGGCCATCTGTTCAGTGATAGCAGTGCAGGAGAGACACTCCAGCATTTTACGGGCACAGGGTACAAAGGGAGGCGCAACCCAGGGACTTGTGAGAAGATGTCTTAGTTCTATCCTTGTAAAGAAAGGAAGATCGTCAGCGAGGCGCAGCTAGGGAGGTCAAATCCGCCCAAAAAAATTCTGGACAAACCAGGGAATGACGGCGATCTGTCCAAGGAAAGGAGGACAACTACGGGAGACCCTGGACAGCTTATCAAGAGGCGTAGAGCGTGGAGTGGATCACGGAAAAGGGAGATAAAAAAGAAGGGGGGAACAGCCAGAGTCAGTGGAATGCGGAAAACCAGACAGTAAGGCCCAAGGTGAAGGGAGCCAGAGCCCAGTCATGGCCCTCACGGACCAAAGCATGCTAGGCGCACACCTTGGGACCCACGAAAGAGACAAAGGACCAGAGATGACCTAGTGGATCAGAGGAGGAAGATCACGTCGCAGAGGACAGGTCTCATGTAGTGACGGAAGTCAACATTCACGGTAGACGTAAGGAAACAGTAGAGGCCATACGACCATGCATAGATAGGAAACAGGCAGAGTAAACGGGCAAAAAGAAGAAGGGCCCAGGGAATCTAGTGCCATGGCACGGAGCAACATCACAATGGAAGGCATCCAAGCGTTGGGGACACTGGATCAGGAACAACAAGCAGGTGTTCCGAACATTGGGACTAGGTGTGTGAATAGAACACCTGACACATGGATAAATCTGTGTGCAGAATGGAAGCCCAACACAGCAGGGTTATTGGGAACCCACTATCCAGATTGGGGACTAAACCCAGACAGGGTGTAATGTCACGATGTAGAGGATGATAGGTTTGCAGTTGTAATATTAGGCATGAATGTTTTACGCCATTGCTGCAGAAGTGTTGGATGCCTGAGCTCTCCCAAGCTTTCCAGTGACAGCAGACCATTCAGGGGCCATTCGTGTACCAATGCCAGCACAAGTTCGCAACAAACAAGGTGAAATTGGTGAGACGGATCCAAGATACCGTAGTAACCCTACAGCCTGGAACAGAAACTATGGTGTGGGCCGTGCCCGTCCTGATAGAAAATCAGGACTACGAGGCCTTGCTACAACCCAACAGGTAGATGGCCAACCACTTGTCATGGCTGCGAGCCTGTTACAGTTTCCAATGGACGTGTTCCTGTCCGCTTAGTCAACTTGGGCGATGCTCCGTGAACCTCCACAAGTTCCACTCTGTGGCCCTGCACACCGGTTAGCACCAGAAGACATTCTCTCTGGTGATTCTACCGCCACACAGCGTTCCACCAAGCTGCTGAGAACATTCAGAATGGAGCCACGAAGTCCTGGTGGGATGAATTGAACGTGGGAGACGCCAATACCCCTATAGAGCACATCAATGGGGTTCGCAATGTGGCCAAGCGTTACCAACAGGCATTCAGCAAACACCCATTGGACTTTGGTAAGACCACGACCATACAACATCGCATTCTGACTGGCGACCACCATCCAATCAAGGAGCGTCACGTCCAATACCACCCGCGATGTACCAACCGGTGAAAAAGTTGATCCAAGAGATGCGAGATGCTGATGTTATCGGGAGAGTAACAGCCCCTGGGAGCCCCGCTAGTCCTTGTCAAGAAGAAAGACGGAACCCTACGATTTTGTGTGGACTATCGTAAACTCAACAACGTCACGCACAAAGACGCATACCCATTGCCGCGGATTGAGGAATCTCTAACGGCTTTGGGATCAGCTACCTGTTTCTCGACCCTGGACTTAACCAGTGGATACTGGCAAGTCCCTATGGCGCCTGAAGATCGTGAAAAGACTGCGTTTACGACCCCGATGGGACTCTTTGAATTCAATAGTATGCCATTTGGGCTATGTAATGCCCCAGCCACATTCCAACGGCTTATGGAGAGGTGCCTCGGCCATGAGAATTTCCAGAGTGTGCTACTGTACCTGGACGATGTTATTGTATTCTCCCGGACATACCAAGAACACCTTCGTCACCTGTCCGAGGTATTCAAGGTACTTATACAGCACGGCCTAAAGTTGAAGCCCTCCAAGTGCTACCTGTTGAAACCCCAAGTTCACTACCTTGGGCATGTCGTGAGCGCACAAGGCGTCCAACCTGATCCTGAAAAGATCACTGCAGTCCAGAACTGGCGAAGACCAACTACCGTCAAAGAAGTCCGAAGCTTCCTTGGATTCGCAGGTTACTACCGGCGTTTCATACCACACTTCGCCCAAGTAGCCGAGCCTCTGAACGAGTTGTTGCGCGGTTGTCCCAGAGAAAACTACAACCGAAAACTTCCGGTAGACTGGACAGCGCGTCAAGAGGAAGCCTTTCAAGCGCTTAAAGCACTTCTGACGCAACCACCAATTCTAGCCTATCCCGACTACAGTCAGCCATTCCGCTTGTACACAGATGCAAGTCACCAAGGTTTGGGTGCAGTGTTGTCCCAGGTTCAGGACAACAAAGAGCGAGTCATCGCCTACGCCAGCAGGAGTCTGAGAGGCGCGGAGAAGAACGACCAGAACTATAGTTCTTTCAAACTCGAACTTCTGGCGCTTGTCTGGGCCGTGACAGAGAAGTTTAAAGACTACCTGGCTGCCACACCCTTTACCGTGTACACAGATAACAATCCGTTGGCGCATCTGGACACTGCTCGACTGGGAGCCCTTGAACAACGGTGGGCCTCAAGACTCGCGAATTACAAGTTCTCTGTCAAGTATCGCAGTGGCAAGTCCAACGCTAACGCTGATGCACTCTCAAGGTTGCCTGTGGGAGAAGAACCACCCCGAGAAGACATCTGGGAAGAGGTGGAGATGCCACCATTCTACAACAAGTTTGCCCAACAGGTTGCTATTGGTGTCCCTGTAGAAGGAGAATCTCTGGCGAAAACAGCTGCCGAATCCCTCCAGGAGCCATCTCTGTGGAAAACGTTCCAAGAAGAGAGCAGAGTTTTAGGAGAATTGTCAGATTTCCTGCTTACAGGAAGAATACCAACCCGTGTAAAGAGAGGTCTTCATGACGTGGAATTAAACGCCTTTGGCGACAGAGGAAGCACCTGTTTGTCCAACGAGGTCTTCTACTTAGAAACACTCTTGATCCTGTCACAGGTGAAAGGCTTCATCAGATCCTCGTACCAAGAAGAGACACACAGATGATACTTGAGGCGTATCATGACAGATCCGGTCACTTCGGGGTACAAAAGACCGAAGCTACCATCCGTCGTCGCTTCTATTGGGTTGGGATGAGGAGTGACATTGAGAGTTGGTGCCGAGAGTGTCCCGCCTGTAGTATCACCAAGGAAGGTCGAAGAGATCAGAAGGCCCCTCTACATCCAATTAAGACTCAAAAGCCGTGTGAAATTGTTGCTCTGGACCATGTGAAGTTGGGTCCCACACGTTCCGGCTACAGCTACGCTCTGACAATGGTGGATCATTACTCCAAGTTCCTTGTCATCGTGCCTGTCAGAGATCTTACAGCAAGAACTACGGCTGAGACCTTCTACGCAGAGTTTGTCCGCCATTACGGTTGTCCTGAGCATATCCTCACCGACCGTGGATCGGTGTTTGAATCCCAATTGTTCCGTGAGCTGTGTCAGTTCCAAGACTGCAAGAAGTTGCGAACCACAGCGTATCACCCTCAAGGGAATGGTATGTGCGAGAAGGCAAATCAAGTGATCATCGGCATGCTAAGAACAGCCGCAGTTACACCTGGTGTTGAGTGGCCTGAACGTATCAAGGACTTGGCCTATATTTACAACAACACACCCCAAACATCTACGGGATACGCACCATTTTATCTAATGTTTGGAAGACAAGGTCAACTTCCTTCAGACTTAACCCTTGGTGTGAAGGTCCCTGACACCATCAATCCACTACCCATAACAGACTGGGTTGTTGAACACCGCCGACGTATGGAGGAAGCTAAAGAGATAGTTGAAACGCGCATGGATGAGGTTCGTAGGAGACAACAGGAGGATTACAACCATCACGCCCATGCAGCGCCCCTGAAAGTTGGCGACCGTGTATGGTTAAGGAATAACCATCGTAATGTGAAATTGGATCCATTCTGGGAGAAAGAACCATACAGTGTCATCTCCATACCATATCCTGAATCCGACGTGTATGAGATCTCTAAACCTGGGAGACAGCCCCAAGTAGTACACCGAAACCGTCTGAAGCTGTGCCTTAAAGAAGGACTACCCACAGAGGTGCCCCCAGCTGAGACAACGAGTACAGAGATCTTGTCACCTTCTGAAGCCAAAGAGAGACCCCCAACGTTAACTGAGCTTATGTGGGCGCCTAAACTACTACCATTTAGCTGTTATCCACCAATTGCTCTAGTGCAAGAGAACCCTTCGACAGATGATTTAATTGATTTCAGTGACACTGTTCCTGATTCAAATCTCGTTCCACTTAGGCGTTCTGAGCGTACCACAAAAGGCATACCTCCAACACGCTATAGTGATGCCATGGCTGTCCTTGGGTAAAAGAGGTTAACTGTCTCTGCTTCTGTATATATGTTATTCCTGCTCTGATTACATTAATGTTTTTCCTGTGTGTATATACAGTATATATATAATATCTTGCCATGTAATATAGTATTTACATTTATATGCAACAATCCAAGCCATAGTTCCTGGCTCACCGAGCCAAGGAAGTTCTGTTACCCCATTGCGGTATGGACATTCGTGCTAGAGTGCCTACTCTTCCTTACAGAAAGGACTGTTTATTGTTTCTCAGAGAGACTCTCATGATAATGGACACTCACAAAATTTGTGCCAGAGAGCCTCTGGACCCATTTGCACTACTGTCGTTTCTATATGGACTGTCTGATGGTACCGCCAAAAGGTTCCATAAGTCTGAGTTTAATTATCTCTCCGTTACCCTTCAGACTTCTCATGGACATTCCAGGACTATGCCGGGAGGTCTTACCTCAAGTTTCTAAGTATTATATTTTTCTAAACTGTTAGTGACATTTGCACTTTATTCGTATTTATTAACGTTATGTTATATTTCTCACCTTCACCCCAGCCCGTCGCCGAGGTCGGCTCAGTGAAAGAGGGGGAGTATGTGGCATCCCAGAGCTGGCTATGGCTGGGCTGAGGGTGATCTCTGTGCATTGTATTATTTCCTGTTGCTTCATAGCCTGTGTGACATAGCAGGGGTCCTGAGTCTCACACAACACAGCGCCACCTAGTGAGCCTCACACATGCATTACACCTCCCATAGGATTGAATAGTAACCAAATGTCCAATGGGAGGACATCGCCTGGGAAAAGGGGAGGAGTCAGCTGATCACTGGGTCCCCATGGTAACACCCCTGCAGGAAGGTCCTGCGTGTGAGGAGTGAGAAGTGTGGAGTGTTAGGAGGAGGAGGTGAGGAGATAAGTGTGATGTCCTGTGAAGAAAGCAGTGAGTTTAGTGCAGGAATCTCAAGTCCTAGACAGGCCCAGGAAGGTTGGAGAGCTGACATACTCCAGCTATTCAGAAGATCCTGTCCCCTGTCTGCCTAGCCATCGCCCTGAAGGAAGTCAAGCATCATTATCTTGTCAGCATGAGACTGTGGAGAGAACATTCTGGAACACGTGCTCCATAGCAAGTATCACAGGATCCAGGGGCCAAGGCCAGACCTGTGGAATATCCTGCCACCCTGACTATTGCACCCCGAAACTCTGAGCTATCAGGACCACATAACGTGAGTGGGGAATATTGTGTGCTAGTATCATGGTGGGCATCCTCCTATGAGCCAAATAGGAGCCCAGACACACCTTAGGGCTGTAACACTGAAGTATAAGGGGCTAGGAACACCTTTCATCAAGTCTACCCTGCACCCCAGGACTTTGCTGTGTCACCAGGCGTACCCCGTTGTTTTGTATTGAAGAAACTGTTTAAGCATTTGTGCCTCCACACCCATGGAAGTAAAAGTACAACTTTACAACCGTTTCTGTGTCTGACTCTGCACCGACAACATCAGGGCGCCCCAAACACCACCAGTCGGCACAGTATAGGGGAAGCGCCCCGGGGGAACAATCACCACCAACATTTGTGCAGCCCCCTCATCACCGGTACCAGTGGTGGTAACGTGGGACAGCACCAGCGCTGCGCCCTCGTGCCCAGAGACCGTGACAAGTCTGCGCTGTTTGCACCCCGCAATCCCAACTGCAGCGTTGCCTTCCATCTGGTCACCGCAGTTGTACCTACCAGTGGCTGTGGAGAGGAAGAGAGCCGCGAGGAAAGCCAAGATGGCCGGTCCCGCGCGGCAGGCTGAGTAAGTGCACCGGCCGGTCCCGCTATATAATTGTCTAGGGTGGTTCGGACCATGCGGTCAGCGGGTCCGGTGGTACTGGGGACCCCCCTCTTCGTTGTCTTCCTAGGCAGGAGCATATTAACGGGAGCCAGGGTCCACGGAGAGCAGCGCTGGAGAGCAGCAGGAGCAGCACACGTCCTATTCCATGTACGCGTAGGCCATATATTATTAATAAAAACTACAACTTGCCCCGCTGAAAAACAGCCCTTACACAGCAACGTATATGAAAATATAAAAAAAAAGTTATAGAAAAAGCTATAAAAGAATTCAATATGGAGCAATTTCTCAATTTTCTTAGACTTTATTTTTATGGTTTTAAAAAAATGACACATTACCTATATTCTGTGGGTAGGTATAACTACCGCGATACCACACGTGGACAAAATTGTTGGTACCCCTTGTTTAATGAAAGAAAAACTTACAATGGTCACAGAAATAACTTGAATCTGACAAAAGTAATAATATATAAAAATTTTATGAAAATGAACAAATGAAAGTCAGACATTGCTTTTCAACCATGCTTCAACAGAATTTAAAAAAAAAGAAAGCTCATGAAACAGGCCTGGACAGAAATGCTGGTTCCCTTAACTTAATATTTTGTTGCACAACCTTTTGAGGCAATCCCTGCAATCAAACGATTCCTGTAACTGTCAATGAGACTTCTGCACCTCTCAGCAGGTATTTTGGCCACTCCTCATGAGCAAACTGCTCCAGTTGTCTCGGGTTTGAAGGATGCCTTTTCCAGACGGCATGTTTCAGCTCCTTCCAAAGATGCTCAATAGGATTTAGGTCAGGGCTCATAGAAGGCCACTTCAGAATAGTCCAATGTTTTCCTCTTAGCCATTCTTGGGTGTTTTTAGCTGTGTGTTTTGGGTCATTATCCAGTTGCAAGAGCCATGACCTGCGACTGAGACCAAGCTTTCTGACACTGGGCAGCACATTTCTCTCTAGAATCCCTTGATAGTCTTGAGATTTCATTGTACCCTGCACAGATTCAAGACACCCTGTGCCAGATGCAGCAAAGCAGCCCCAGAACATAACAGAGCCTCCTCCATGTTTCACAGTAGGGTCAGTGTTCTTTTCAAGATATGCTTCATTTTTCTGTCTGTGAACATAGAGCTGATGTGCCTTGCCAAAAATTTCGATTTTTGTCTCATCTGTCCATAGGACATTCTCCCAGAAGCTTTGTGGCTTGTCAACATGTAGTTTGGCAAATTCCAGTTTTGTCAGATTCAAGTTATTTCTGTGACCATTGTGGGTTTTTCTTTCATTAAACGAGTACTTACAATTTTGTCCACGTGTGTGTGTGTGTGTATGTATGTTTATGTATCATTACTGAATTATATTGTTCATGGATATATCCATAGAGAATATAGTGTTTATGCATGTGTCATCAGTATATTGGTATAGTACATTTGTATGTGTATATACAAATAATCTCGGGGGGGGGGGGGTCAGAGGTGAAAATCTTTCTTCCTGCTATCAAGACCAGATATACTGCCATGGCAGGTTTATTGCTTTACAACTTCTTGGGCAATAAAGAATAAGAGAGGGTGACCAGACAGCAACCTCGGCATCGGTGGAATATCCCTCTTTCCAAGGAGCAGATGAAACCAGCCATTTCCCAGCTTTGCAAGATGAGGAAAAGGGGAGGAGGGGGCACTCTGGGAGGAGGCATGGATAAGCAGAAGCCAGGAGCTTTTCTCACATCTTAGTGCCAGCAAGCAAGCTGTGTGTGCCCAGCCCATCAGAGAGATCCTCCAAGCTCCGTGAAACCAAAAGGACTCTATGTTATCAGGTTTATTCAGTTTTTCTCCTTATATTTTAAAACTGTTTTGCTTGTTTCGTCATCTCTTTTATTTCTTTCATATACAGCACTGAACACTTTGGGTATTAAATCATTAAGTTTAATAGTACTTTTTGTAGAGTGTTTGTGTCTGACTGTTAGGACTGCATGGACATTAGATCACTCCTCCACCGAGAGGGGGAACCTCAGAGGCAAGTCTTCAAACTGAAATAGCCACAATACAACCATTTTTGATGATGTGGGGGTAGGCTACAGCTTTTATTAACTTTCTGAATTATAATCATTAAACTCATAACCATTCCATGCCCAGCTTCAGGTTCATGTCTGATGAAGGGAGCGAGCACTCCTGAAAGCTTACTTATAAATATACTCAGTTAGCCTCTAAAAGGTATCGCCTGATTTCTTCACTCTTCCACTACTTTCAATGGCTAACACGGTACAACATTATACTACTATCAGCTTCAGGTTCTCCACTCTAAACCGCATAGTTACCCCGACTGCCAAGTGCTGCGAGGCAGCAGGCAGTTGAGGCCATCTTCCTTGTTCACCAGGCATGTAATCCGCCAACATACTATGACATCTGTAAGAGAAAAGAGAGGCCAGCAAGGCTGGAAACAAAAAAATAACCAAAGAAAAACCCAAGAGTAAAAGTCAAAGGGCAGGGTGGGTGGGATGTTCCTCTTGCTGTGCTTCTAAGCGGTAGAAGGTGAGCCCACCTATGTGCCCCCCAAGGCCACCTCCTTACAAACTTTCTTAAAGGCCCAAGGTTAGTATTATTTTAAAATCAGGTCAGGGTTACCCAACAGACTCGAGTGTATGTGAGTGAGGTTTCTACTGATCCTGGAAAGTCAATAGTGGTGGCGGGGTGTATTTGGGGTACGTGGACTGTGTTGGGGTGTGATTTATGCTCAATTTGCAGCCTGAGTGAAGGATGTGTACAAGATTGAGTGAGTGGAATGAATTGACCCATGACAGCTGCACCCACGTAACATGCTAGGACGGTCAGTATATACAGTGTTACCAAATGTATATAGTTTATATGTGCAACTACATCATATGCCTTAAACATTCTGATAGACATAACATTTTTTAGTTTTTTGTTGACAGGGCTCTTATTTTCCAGGGAGATCTTCTATTGGTGCATGCATCATTTGGATCACCTTTTATTCTACTTTTTAGAATGCAAGGCAAACAAAAAAAGCAATTCTTGTATTTTTTAAGCTTTTTTTTTTATTTGTATAACGTTTACCATGTGGTAGTATTATAGTATGGATTTTTAAAAAGCCAACATGTTTGATCCCTGTTATCTGCCATCAGGGGAAAGTTGAAATACCCCGAAACACATTAGATTGTTGGTCAATCCTGATATATGGGTATCCTGGCTCTAAACAACTTTTCCTTAATATATGCAAACGCATAGTCTATGTTTTGTTATCAACCACATATGTAATACCTCTTGGCCCAACGAGAAGAGTCCCTGATGGACCAGCATATAAACTTATACCTAACTTATAATGCACACCTTCCAACTTTACAAGCTAAAACATCATGTCCATGCTGAGACAAATTTTTCCTAGCAATATCATGGAATCACACCCATTCCTTAGGCAGCCATAAATCTCCATTAGCTTCTCCACTCATAAACAAGTATGCTCAGTTCACCACGCATGGAGGCGTTTTTTATTGGGAGAGGAAGGTAAACCACTGGCATACACCTCTGGTTTTGGCTTATCTCCTGGGGGAACAAAAGATCAGGCATGATAATATTCAACATGCGCTATCCTTCCTTTTCTCAACATCATGTGTCAGTGGAAACCAACACATAAGATAGTCTACGAGTTCTAAAGCAGCAGGTTTGGACAACTTTCTCTTTTGGGTGGGAGGACTTTAATACCTTGTCACAAAAAAATAAGAGTTTCCATCCTCTGGTGGTCAAAAACACTTGTGATGTTCCCATGGATACATTTGTGTCCCCTAGTGGATTACTAAAAATTCTCCAAGACACTGGTGACCTTATGTTCTCTATGATCCTGCTCACCTATTCAACTCTTCCACACTCTTATGAATAAAAAATATTTGGTAAGTAAATTTTTCAAAAAGATTGCCATATGATTATTTCCCTTCCATCTGCCTGTACAGTATCTTTATTGATTTCACATCTCATGGGGACTTATAAATTCAAGGACAAAGGCAAATGTTTTTGCGACTATCAGATTATCATTTGAGCTAAGTGAAGGGGGGATGCGCAGAGAGATAACAGAGGGTAATCTTTATGCAGACCGAATATATATGTTTAGGTGATAACATCTTAATGACGATTCTATTTTAGGAGCCAAATTGTGTCGATGATTCAGTGATTATATTCATTAGGGGAGAATTTCAGCTTTTAGCTTTTGCTTTGTTCTCATGTCTAATGTTTCATTCTTTGTTAATAACAGTTGTTTTCTACAACAAAAAAGGTCTTACTAAATGTCTTTGATTTTTATCTAATGATAGAATGTTTTTGATTGCTGGTATATAAAAGGAAACAAAGTATAATATTATGGGTTAACTACAGCAAGGAGTAGAGGCAACTTTTTGTTAGAGGGGCAACCTGACTATAGGATTATGATCAGCTGTGGGGGAATCTAGAAGGAAGTGTTCAATATCTGTACAGAGCCAATGCAGTTGACATTGTGACATTACTGGGTTTCGATTGACATTTTGGGTTCGAATGGTTCACCCCAATGATTCATTTCGAGTTGAATAAGTCAAGTCACAAACCAGAAGTGGAATTATTATACTCTAGTTTCTCTTCAGACCCCAAAGTATAATAGATGGAGGCCCAGGGGAGGTGTAGAAAAATAACAAACAGTTATACTCACCTTCCCTCACCTCTTCTGGGCATCCTCATGGTGTTCGATGCTCCCTCTGGGTCCTCTTCTGGCCACCTGGTTGACATCAGGTGATTGGACTTCAGCAGTTACATTGGGCACACCAATGTCATGACGCTATGTAAGCATCATGACGTCAGCATGCCCCATGTGACCACTGAGACCCAAGCACAAGCCTCAGTGGAGACAATGGAGAGCATGATATCAACCAGAAGATCGGAAGAGGGTCTAGATGGACCATCGGACAGCACGAAGATGCTCAGAACAGGTGATGGAAGGTGAGTATAAATGTTTGTTAATTTTTTTCATCTCCCTTGGGCCTCCTCCTGTTATACTCTGGGGTCTCAAGACACCTCTGAGTATAATAATTTAGCTTCTGGCTACCAGGTGACGAACACCCAAAGTTTTGTGTTCTGGTCAAACCCAAAACTTCTAGAAAATCTTGGTCTAATTGGGTTCAATCCAAACTGGTTAGCTCATCTCTAGACATTACATAGTTCTGATTGAAGTTTATGGGCTGCTCTACAACAAGAAATGTTCTTTGTAGCTGTTTTCTTCTATAAGAATCTTTCCACAGGACGAAACAAAATGGACTATTTTTATCCCAAACTTTTTATAACAAGGCCCACCTTGCCTGTGTACTGTACACTACAAGGGTTGTTCCAACTCTTTTTTTTTACACCATGGAGAGGCTTAAGTTAACAATCACTATATATACTTATCCTTACTTACTCTTATACTTAAGAGTCTCCATTCTGGTCCCTAGTGTTTCTAACCTTTGCCCCACCTGTGACCAAAACAGACAATCAGTGGCTGAGCAGTGGTGACGGGCCCCAGTGCAGGCAGAAAGTAAGCAAAGATTGGGGGATCCGAATGGATACTTTCCGCTGGATCCCCGGCCAAACAGAGGGATGAGTTTATAGTGATTGTTATTAAACCTCTCCATCTTATTTTAAACACCCCTTTAAGCTAAATGGTATTGCAGTAAAAAAAATATATATTTTTTAATTTAAATGTTTTGTTTTTAAAAAGTAAATAAAAAATTGTTTTTACACTCATATGATGTTGATCTTCGTTAAAGTCTTGTAAAACATGGAATTTTTTTCAAAAATTGGACATGGGCTAGGTTAAACAGGGCCAGACCTCATTAGTTCTACAAATTTTAATGTTTAGTGGGCTAGTTACAGTAAGTCATACATTAATATGTGGCTAGCTATCATAATGGAACTTTTCAGTGTGTGGCAACTTTTTGTCTGGTTGGCTATTTAGGTATCAAACTAGCACACTCATATGGTGTTGAATGTCTTAAACGTCGTGTAAAATACTGCATAGTTCTCAGATAGTGGTTATAGGGTTGGATTATGCGTGGGCGGGACCTCCTCAGTCACCTACCTACAGAAGGAATAGATTAATAGCTGGCTAGCTATTAGACTGAAACTTTTCTCAGTGTTTGTCAACCTTCTCTGGACATCCATTTTGCTTGCCAACTCACACATATATGGTGTTGAAAGTCATAAAAGTCTTGTAAAATACTGGATAGCTCTCAAAGAGTGGCCATAGGTTGAATTAAGCGGGGGGGGGGGCACCTCCTCAGTCACCTATTTACAGAAGAAATGCATTAATAGCTGGCTAGCTATCAGATTGAAATCTTCCTAAGTGTCTCTCAATTTAGGTATCAGATGGAAGCCCTTAGTATAAACATTAATGATACATCTACATCTTAGTAATTTCATAATTCATTTACTAGTAAATTTTACAAAGAATTGCGGGCACAGTTTCCCATACCTACTATGTCATACACAAAGCTGGTCACTTCCTATGTAACACAGTGAACTTTGGACACCCCTACAATAGACATATGGTGCAATTATGACCAAAAAATTACATAACCTACTAAAAAAGAAAAAGAAAACTTACAACAAGTGGAAGATGGGAGCTATATCTAAGGGAGAGTATACAGCAGTTTGCAGACTCTGCAAGATAAGCATTAAAAAAGCCAAGGCTGAATACGGTTTGAAGCTTGCAAAAGAAGTTAAGAGTAATGTAAAAAGTTTTTGGGGATATGTTAAGAGCAAAAGAAAAGTGAAGGAAACCATTGGAGTCCTGAAGAACGAAAAGGGTGAAAAAGTTAACATGGTGGATCAGCAGGTGGAGTTACTAAATTCATATTTTGTATCCGTCTTCTCCCAAGAAATGGATGGAAATATCAACATTAATGGTGATAGTGATGAGAGGAATGAGGACTCCAAGCTGATTATAAGCGAAGGTTTGGTAAGAGAACATTTAGCTAAGATTAAGGAAACCAAGTCCCCAGGACCGGATGATTTACACCCTAGAGTTTTAAAAGAATTAGCAGAGGAAATAACAGAACCCCTTGCAATAATCTTTAATAAGTCATGGGAAACAGGAGTGGTCCCTCTAGATTGGAAAAGGGCAAATGTGGTCCCCATCTACAAAAAGGGGAATAGGGACGACCCAGGAAATTATAGGCCGGTAAGTCTGACCTCGATAGTAGGAAAAATCTTTGAACAAATCGTTAAAGAACATTTAATTAGGTACCTGGATGGGAAGGCTTTAATTAATCAGAGCCAGCACGGCTTTATGCCTAATAAATCTTGTCAGACTAATCTTATTTCCTTCTATAATAAAGTCACTGAATGGTTGGACCAGGGGAATGCAGTGGACATAGTATATCTTGACTTTAGTAAGGCCTTTGATAAAGTATCACATAACATTCTTATTGAAAAAATGATCAAGTATGGCTTTGATAAAATATCAGTGAGGTGGGTTCACAATTGGCTTAATGATCGGGCACAACGAGTAATTCTAAATGGCTATACATCAAACTGGAAGAAAGTAAAAAGCGGGGTGCCGCAGGGCTCTGTCCTGGGCCCAGTACTTTTTAATATTTTTATAAATGAATTGGATGATGGGATTAATGGGGAACTAATAAAATCTGCAGATGATACAAAGCTAGGAGGAATGGTCAACACTAGAGAGGAGAGAGAATGCATCCAAAAGGACTTGGACACACTGGAACAATGGGCTGAGGTGAACAAAATGGTATTCAACAGGGACAAATGCAAAGTTCTACATCTGGGTAACAGAAATGCAAGAAGCATATATAGTATGGGAGGAATAGTACTAAGTGAGAGTACAGGGGAAAAGGATCTGGGCATAATAATAGATCGCAAATTCAACATGAGTCAACAGTGCGGTGCGGTGGCTAAAAAGGCTAATAAAATTCTAGGATGTATCAAGACGAGCATTGAAGCTAGATCAAGAGAGGTAATTATTCCGCTGTACTCTGCCCTGGTCAGACCCCACCTGGAATACTGTGTACAGTTCTGGGCTCCCCAGTTTAAGAAAGACATCGATTTATTGGAGCAGGTCCAGAGAAGAGCAACCAAAATGGTGGAAGGTCTACAAACCATGTCCTACGAGGAGAGGCTAAAAGAATTGGGACTGCTTAGTTTGCAGAAGAGAAGGCTAAGGGGAGACTTAATAGCGGTATTTAAATATCTGAAAGGTTGTCACAGTGCAGAGGGATTAACCCTATTCTCATTAGCAGAAGGAAGCACGAGAAGTAATGGGACGAAACTAAGGGGAAGGAGATTCAGATTAGACATTAGGAAAAACTTTCTAACAGTAAGGGTAGTGAGAGAGTGGAATAGGCTGCCACGGGAGGTGGTGAGTTCTCCATCAATTGAAATCTTCAAGCGGAAACTGGATAGGTATATAGCTGGGATGTTTTAGGAATTCCTGCTTTGCAGGGGGTTGGACTCGATGGCCCTTGAGGTCCCTTCCAACTCAAACAAACAAACAAACAATTGCAATACTTACCTCTATATCTCCACCCCCAAACCAAGACTTCTTTCCATTTCCAGTCATTCATTTAGCTACCAAATTTACATTCAACACATATGGTGTTACCATAAAAGTTGTGTAAAATGCAGAATAGTTCTCAAAGTTTGGATTAAGCAGAGGCAGGGCCTCCTCAGTCATCTGTTTAAGGAACACACTAGTAGCTGGCTAGCTATCAGATTTTCTTCACTCATTGTCTGGCATCTTTCCCTGAACATTCATTTTGGTACCAAATCACACACCCATATGGTGTTGAATGTCATAAAAGTCTTGTAAAATAAGGGATACTTTTCAAAGAGGTTGGATTAAGTGGGGGTAGGACTTCCTCAGTCTCCTATTTACGGAAGAAGTGCATTCAGAGCTTGCTAGCTATCATTTGGCTTGGAACTTTCCTAATTGTCTATCAATTTTCTTGCAGACATTAATTTAGGTATGGAACCCCTTAGAGAAAACATTAAAGAGGTTGTCCAAGACAAACTTTTTTTGTTAGTCTGGGAAAGGTGAAAAAAAAAAAAAAACTATACTCACCTATCCCCGATGCTCCAGTACCTTCCAGCACCGTCTGGTCCTGCTGCTTTGGTGTTTTCTTGAGGCGCAAGTCCCTGCCACTTTGTCACGTCCCTTGACCCTTTCCTTAGGCCACTGATTGGCTTAAGAATTCTTGTTTGGTGGGGACTTCCAGCAGAAGAAAACACCGAAGCAGCAGCACCAGACCACGGTGGAAGACATGGGAGCACCGGGGCAGGAGAGTATTTTTTTTTTTTCATCTTCCCCGGCCTAATATAAGAAATTTTTTTTATCCCAGACAACTCCTTTGACGATCCATCTACACCTCAATACAACTTTATATTATTATTATTATTATATGTTATTCTTGACTAGTAAATTGTACAAAATGTTTTGGACACCAGTGCAAAATTGGACACTGTGTCCCGTACCTACTGGTGACTTCCCGCATAACACAGTGACCTTAGGGCACCCTTAGGAACAATAGACATGGTGCAACTGTTACTTTTTCACCCTCTATAGCTCCATCCCGTATAGAGGCTTTTCCGAGTCTCCTTTCAGAAGCTACAGTGCCTTGCGAAAGTATTCGGCTCCCCTGAACGTATCCAGGTGGTAGAATGGCCAAGTCAAAGTCCAGACCTGAATCCAATGGAGAATCTGTGGAAAGAGCTGAAAACTGCTGTTCACAAACGCTCTCCATCCAACCTCACTGAGATCCAGCTGTTTTCCAAGGAAGAATGGGCAAGAATTTCAGTCTCTCGATGTGCAAAACTGATAGAGACATACCCCAAGCGACTTGCAGCTGTAATCACAGCAGAAGGTGGCGCTACAAAGTATTAACTTAAGGGGGCCGAATAATTTGGCATGCCCCACTTTTCAGTTTTTTATTTTTTACAAAAGTTTATAATATCCAATAAATTTTGTTCCACTTCACGATTGTGTCCCACTTGTTGTTGATTTTTCACCAAAAAATTTAAATTTTATATCCTTATGTTTGAAGCCTGAAATGTGGCAAAAGGTTGAAAAGTTCAAGGGGGCCGAATACTTTCACAAGGCACCGTAACACTAGCCAATGTATGACCTGATCACAAGTACCTGTGTGTGATAACTGACTTTGGTGCCTCCAAACACACCATAATTAATATGAAATGGAATTGTATGCAAATCATCCCCCTAATAATGGCGCAAACCTGGCATTAGGCAACACGTTCAATTCAATGCCACGAGTTTCCAGCTCATTGTCTGGAGTGTATACCACTTGTGTATAATTGGATGAAGGACTTTAATTCATGTTAAGAAATACTGTTAAGCTAACACTACCTCATTGATTTTAATAAAGCCTTCCATGATCTTAGAACAAAAAGCCATATTGGTTCTTTAATTAGTAAAGGATTTATTCAATAACTTATTGGACAAGTTAATTACAAGACTTAATTTTGCTATTGAAAGCTTTGCTCTCCACACCTCCAAAATTGAGAAGATGGACCATTCTATGCCGTGAAGGTGATGACCTTGCGATAACCTATATGTTCATCAGTCAAATTACTGTCCCCAGTAATGATAATGTCAAAGCTCCGGAACACTGGGGCGGCTAATCTGTATTCAAATTACACTCCACCAAAGCGCTCGCTCCCTGCAATAATTCAGAGGTGCACCGTGGTGAAAGGAGTCGTTCAGTCCTATCATGCAGATTGGGGTATTATCATTTCTTAGGTGTTGGACGGGTCTGCAGAAGAGGGGCCGTTATTACAATTATCAATCAAATCCCCGCAGACTATTTCAATGAATTAATTGGAAAGAAATAAAGCTGTGAAGGGATGGGGGGGGGAGGGTATCGACTGTTTAACTGCAGGAAGCTATCAGTAAATACAAAGGAATGGTCAGAGGAACAAGGGTGGCTTAGCATAGCAAGATGGAAAAAGTTGAAAAACATTGTCAATTACGTATCACCATTTTTTAAAATATATTTCAAAATGTATCACTTTTTCATAATATATTTTTATTTTCTAATTATAGATTTTTATTTTGTTTTTTACATGATTATGGGGGAGGCCATCTTGCCTGAGCTTCTCCACTGCTGTCTTAACAGCATTTAGCGATATGCTTTACAGCATAGTCATGGCTATAGGCAGCAATAGACTGGAGCCGACTCATTGAGGTCTATGGGAGAGTTTTCTAGGCATGTTCTAGACATATTGTGACCTCATCTAATGTCAACAGTGAATGTATTGATGGGCGTTATGTGAATTTAACTATAAAGGGGCTTAAAATCAGACTGGCCCACCAGAGTACCAGAGGATCCTCTAATAGGCCCAGGCTCTAACACAATAATGGTCCAGTAGAAGACAACCACATTTTAAGTGTACTATGGTTTATTTCCTTTGGATTGCTGGAGGATGGGCCGCCTAATTATTTCATCTGGTGGGCCCAAGGAACCTCAGTCTGACACTGCAGGTGTTAACTTATGTTGTAATCTTGTCTGTCTTGTCTGTGATGTAAATGAGGTGACTGCTGCACAGATGACGCCTCCACAGTTAAGTGTCAGTCTATTATTAGGCTTAGTATTCAGAGTGTATATGGCTGGATTAAGTATACTTTATATATTTAAATTATAAAAAAAATATAAAATGATAAATATAATTATAAAATTATAAATAAATATATATATATATATACAGTCATATGAAAAAGTTTGGGCACCCCTATTAATCTTAATCATTTTTAGTTCTAAATATTTGGGTGTTTGCAACAGCCATTTCAATTTGATATATCTAATAACTGATGGACACAGTAATATTTCAGGATTGAAATGAGGTTTATTGTACTAACAGAAAATGTGCAATATGCATTAAACCAAAATTTGACCGGTGCAAAAGTATGGGCACCTCAACAGAAAAGTGACATTAATATTTAGTAGATCCTCCTTTTGCAAAAATAACAGCCTCTAGTCGCTTCCTGTAGCTTTTAATCAGTTCCTGGATCCTGGATGAAGGTATTTTTGACCATTCCTCTTTACAAAACAATTCCAGTTCAGTTAAGTTTGATGGTCGCCGAGCATGGACAGCCCGCTTCAAATTATCCCACAGATGTTCAATGATATTCAGGTCTGGGGACTGGGATGGCCATTCCAGAACATTGTAATTGTTCCTCTGCATGAATGCCTGAGTAGATTTGGAGCTGTGTTTTGGATCATTGTCTTGCTGAAATATCCATCCCCGGCGTAACTTCAAATTCGTCACTGATTCTTGTACATTATTCTCAAGAATCTGCTGATACTGAGTTGAATCCATGCGACCCTCAACTTTAACAAGATTCCCGGTGCCGGCATTGGCCACACAGCCCCAAAGCATGATGGAACCTCCACCAAATTTTACAGTGGGTAGCAAGTGTTTTTCTTGGAATGCTGTGTTTTTTTGATGCCATGCATAACGCCTTTTTGTATGACCAAACAACTCAATCTTTGTTTCATCAGTCCACAGGACCTTCTTCCAAAATGAAGCTGGCTTGTCCAAATGTGCTTTTGCATACCTCAGGCGACTCTGTTTGTGGCGTGCTTTCAGAAACGGCTTCTTTCGCATCACTCTCCCATACAGCTTCTCCTTGTGCAAAGTGTGCTGTATTGTTGACCGATGCACAGTGACACCATCTGCAGCAAGATGATGCTGCAGCTCTTTGGAGGTGGTCTGTGGATTGTCCTTGACTGTTCTCACCATTCTTCTTCTCTGCCTTTCTGATATTTTTCTTGACCTGCCACTTCTGGGCTGAACAAGAACTGTCCCTGTGGTCTTCCATTTCCTTACTATGTTCCTCACAGTGGAAACTGACAGGTTAAATCTCTGAGACAACTTTTTGTATCCTTCCCCTGAACAACTATGTTGAACAATCTTTGTTTTCAGATCATTTGAGAGTTGTTTTGAGGAGCCCATGATGCCACTCTTCAGAGGAGATTCAAATAGGAGAACAACTTGCAATTGGCCACCTTAAATACCTTTTCTCATGATTGGATACACCTGGCTATGAAGTTCAAAGCTCAGTGAGGTTACAAAACCAATTTTGTGCTTCAGTAAGTCAGTAAAAAGTAGTTAGGAGTATTCAAATCAATAAAATGATAAGGGTACCCAAATTTTTGCACCGGTCAAATTTTGGTTTAATGCATATTGCACATTTTCTGTTAGTACAATAAACCTCATTTCAATCCTGAAATATTACTGTGTCCATCAGTTATTAGATATATCAAATTGAAATGGCTGTTGCAAACACCCAAATATTTAGAACTAAAAATGATTAAGATTAATAGGGGTGCCCAAACTTTTTCATATGACTGTATATATATATATATATATATATATATATATAAAACATATGCTTTTAAAAAAAATTTAACAGAAAAGGTAGGTAATTTTTGGTGACACATTCCCTTTAAGGGTGATATGTTCCCTTGTGGCAGCCCAAGTATTCATGTACAGGAAACAGAATACAAAAAAATCTACATAAATAAAAACAGGTTATAAAAAAGTCATATATTTTAATATTTCGTTTTATTTGATTTTTTTTTTTTAAAGATAAGCAACACATTCCCTTTAAAGTGATAAAATCTATAGAAAAAATTATATTAAATACAAAAACAGAAATGTTACAGATGGTAGAATTATCCAGGAGATGTTTTTATCCCTGGGAGCAGATAGACCATGTGGACAGATGACGGACCTTGTAGATATTTGATTCTGGCTAGGACATTTGCTTCTCTAATACAGTAGGATAAACTGCTGGTTTATCCAAAGAAACCTAGAACTGATATTAAAGATAAACTGAGGTCAATATTGAGCAAACTTATTATAAGAACAAGAAGTGCTGACCCACCACCTACACCTACTCACTTGTTTTTGTGCAATTACCTCCATCTGGCAAATGCAATAGTGTCAAAATGAGCATTGTGGTGGGCGCCATCAGGTGGTGTAGAATTAACATGGGTATGCATCAGTCACAGGCGTAGTAATTGGTTACGTCCTGAATATAGCTAGCTAGCTAGATAGATAGATATAGACATAGGTATAGCTACTACTTGGTGTGTCTTGTCTGCACTTAATGTTCTCATAACAGGTTTGGTCTGATGGTTTGAAGTACAACCATTTCTGCATGTTCACTTGTGTGTTGCTGGGGTTGGTTTCCATGAGGTCAATACTGAGACTAACATATTAAGACGCTCGGTTAATGACTTGCCCATTCATCATGGATGGGATTGCATCTTGCCTTCTGAAGCAGGTGTCGTCATAAAGACTGACCCCTTGTTTTAGAGCACTTACTATGGGGAAGGTATAAATGTTCAGAGTCCTTTTATGATTGTAATGGAGATGGTCCACATGACATTCCAAGGCTGCTACATGACATATCTTGATGTGTAGAAGTTGAACTCTTTCTCTAACACTATAATGAATTTTTAAAATAACTGTTTTTGGGTTTCAGAACATAAAACATAAAACAGAGTTACATTGAAACCGAGAAGTTGTACTTTTTATTGGTTGGTCAGACAGTTAGAAAGTTATGTTGCCCAGGCTTTTCTATGTCATAGTGGTTAAAAAAATGTTGGAAAACTAATTGTATTCTATGGCTCTAATAAAATGAAAAAGAAAAAAATAATAAATTAATATAAAAGCTTTCATCTTGTCTACAATTTCTATGCAGGTCTTATGTGTCTCTATGGTAACAGACTACAAACAAGCCCTGGGTAGTCAGATCCTGCAGTCGTACTGCCATCTACACTGATGAGCCAAAGGGTAACAATGTTTAGAACCTGTGACTTTCAGGCTCCATAACTCACCATCCACTACAGCTTCATACGTGAGACTACCATCATTTTATAGACAATCATCTTGACTTTCTCATACATAAATATGAGACTTGTAACTATTTAGGATATGATAAGTTATGCAGATTCTTGTCATGTAAGTGCATAATTACTGTTTTGCTTCATTGAGGAGAAAGGGCACCAATATAACCTTAGGCTCCACATACCTACTCCCGGCAACCCTGAATTGTGAATACCACAAGAGTTTCCACAAAGAACTTTCTCGCTGGAAGACCTGGCACTTCTGCACATCACATAGATAGACCACTGATCCCAACATGCACCATGCACAGTGTTGGACTGGCCACCAGAGTACTAAGGATCATCCAGTAGGCCCAGGCTCTAACACAATAATGGTCGAGCAGAGGAAACCCAAAATTGAAGGGTACTATGGTGTTTTTCCTATTTAGCTGCCAGAAATATTTTATCTGGTGGGGCCAAGGAACCACAGTGCAACACTGACCATGGAAGTCTCCAGTTCCCTTGCAGTGAAACTCCTTGAAAATCGGACACTTGCTACCAGAGGTCAGCTGCAGACTGGTCTTAGCTTTAAAGGGTTTGTCCATAATATTTTAGTATTGCAGCAGGCCGGGGAAGGTAAAAAATACTCACCTGTCCCCGGTGTTTTGGTGTCCCAGACTGCTGTCCAGTCCTCGCGGCTTTTCCGGTGGAGCACTGGGGACAGGTGAGTATGTTTTTGTTTTGGGTTTTTTTGCCTCCTGCAGGAATACTAAAATATTGTGGACAACCCCTTTAAGTCTTGTTATAATCAAAATTTGGGAGACTTTTAGAGTTGACCACCCATTTCAGACATCTGCACTAGTCCATCAGGGCCTAATACGGGCATTTACCCAATGAGCCGATAAACATTTTAAGGGCTCATATATTATAATATTACAATGTGCATGGGCTCAAAAGGATCATCGGATAATATAGCGAGCTATTATGTAAATTGCTCTTACAATAACCCTTTGTACCCCATAATGATTTGTTTATACCTTCCTATTCCAGCCTCATTTACCGCTGAGCTCAACTTTTCCACAATATCATTGTAGATTTGACCTTGTAAGTTTAGAAATTAATTTCACTACATATGGTTATCTCATCTGCTAAACTAACATGCCTGCAAGGCTGTTTCCAGCTCATTCCCGCTAATGTCATGCATGGCCAGTTAACTACCATTTGTTCTGTCCGTCTGAGATTTATCTATCAATAAAGAGTCTATCACTCCTTTGATGATAGTTAGTATCATCTATATGAATTGTCTATTGACGTCCACATTCAACACGGGACGGCGATCTGCTGAACTATCACCTATTTCACTTATCCAATAACATCTAATCACCGGATCAATTAAAAATGATTCAGGGTCTTCATTGAGATTCATTGGGGGTTCTTCGCTTTCTCTCTTTTTAATAGAATGATTATAGAAAATACAAACTCCAGCGTTCCTCAATGGACCAGAATTATTTCTTATGAATACTTTATTAGTTGCTGGCGGTAACTTTTAGAAATTGTTTTTTTTTTTTTTTCGAGAGAGAAGCTTCAGAATCCCAAAAAAAGCGAAGTTCTCGGAATCCTCGATTTATAGCACTAAATGGTCGTTAAACATATTAGAGCTCATTAGACGTCACTCAATAGGCTGTAATACTAATTATACACATTAGTTAGGATGATACACATCTTATTCCGCTTTGTATCTTGATGTGAGTACTTTTATACAAATGTGGTTGGCTTGAAGAGTCACAAATGTCCATAAATGGATCCACAAATTTTTGTAGGATTTGGATTTTAATCTCTGAATGACTTGTGCTGTAATAATATCAAGGGTATAGGGACCAGTAGGGCACTACTATGACTCTCTGATCATGTGGCAACGCTATTGTGCTTGATGATCTAGAGCGCTGTTCTGATGATGGAGATCAGGGAAACATCCATTGTTGGTATGCTACAATCAAGGCTAACCATAGCATACAAAGGGTTAAAGGGGGGTCATCTGTGATGTCATTTATACTCATGCCTTGTACTAGTGCAAGACACCAGAAGGAAGCAGATAGACAAGGTGGGGGAAGCCCAAGATGGTTGTCTCCTCTCTGGTCTTTTCATGGTAGTGGCTGTCTTCTTTTCCTGCCAAGACCTTGGCAGGCCCAAGACAGTGCAGTGGAAGATGGTCTGTGTTGGTGTTAATCCTCAGAAGACTCCTGGCTGTGTCTGGTCTCCTGGATGATGGTGCTGAGGTCACTGATTGGTCTGAGTGGTCACGTGAGGCCGAGAACTTCCAGCATCAATGCACCACCAAGAGACTGAACAGACAACGTAGAGCCGTGGATAGGAGAGTATGCTTAATTTTTTATTGTACACTTTCCCCGGCCTCCACACATGTTACTCCAATTCCTGAACAACCCCTTTAACAGGAAGCAGTTTGCAACACTTTCACTATTGGTTTTACGGTTACATGTCTATACAAGATGGAGGCACAAATCACTTAGTAGATCCAGGCGCACTTGTGTGGTGCTGGAGTGACAACACCTTTTCATTCTCTCCTGAAGCTACCAAAGGCTATTTTTGAGCGAACCAAGGTTACTGTCCACTTCCTGGACTCAGACTTCTTCACAGATGGTTGAGCTTCGCGGAATTCCCAGGACTACAATGTAGACTTCTTGGGGTAGTCAGGACATCTGGGGTGATCTGTATCAAAAATCTCCGCCACTGATGCAGTAACAAGAAAATCTCTCTAATGCCCTCAACTTCAAGGATGTGGTTGGCCTTATATACAGTAAACTCCCACCCTTCCTAGAAACGGCTGAGGTCATGCCACTCAAGCTTAGTCAAAATGGAAAAGTTCCAACATGAAGATAGTATAGTACAGGGTACTTAACTACTTTTAGTAAAGCTCCATTCACCACGTTCCACATTCAAGTAAAGGTCCGAGCTGACACATGCAGTATTTACAGTATTTTTTGAACAAAAAGATGTGTTTGACTATAAGACACAAAAAAAAAAAAAAAAATTAGGAAAAAATATTTGGAGATTGCAATGTGAGACCTAACTTTTCTTTGTAAGACGGTGGATGTGGACCTACTGTGTCACTAAACTAGTTTGACTTTGGATTACTCCTGAGGGTGTTGTCTATGTAATATCCTGTTATTCACCCTATGGAGATCTGGACTTCAAGCATAACTAGACTTTTTTTTTTTTCATCAATGCATAGTGCAGGTGAAGATAATAAGCGGAGGAGGGTGGGGAAAAAGAGACCTCCTCAAACTGAGAGACCTCTGCACTATAGAGAAACAGTTCTTTTTCACAACACAGCTGGGTTATCAGGAATTACTGTTCAACCTTTTCCTGATAGTAAAATGCTGTAGACAGCCACATCTTTGTCTCTCTCCTTCTCCTATTTCTCCTTTCTTTTCCATAGAGTCCATTGTAAACTAATCTGCTTTCTGTACTGACTGAAGTTAACCAGAGAAGAAGTAAAGACCTGTCTTAAATACTTAAAGACACATGCACTTTTCTTTAGTAAAGTATATTGCAAAGTTTGTTCCCTTTGTCTGCACTATAGATTTCTGTAAAAATAAATAAAAGTTTACTAACGCTTTCACTACAAGGAGCCACCTCTAAAAGTAGTCCTCAATGGGTCAAAATATGTGTGGCTTCAGGCAGAGGGGGCAGGAAGAACTGTGGTCAAATGATAATCCAAGGTCAGGGCAGGCAGAGTTTGTGTCAAATGCTATATCAGACAAAAGTCTGGGCAGGCAAAATAGCTGCAGAGTCAGATAAACAAGCCAAGGTCAAACACAGATAGTCAGGAAACACAGTAGCAGGAACAAACCTTCACAGGAACTAGGGAGCTAGTTTGGCTCAGGCATCTTTCTGAGGGGAAGAGTGCCTTAAATATCCTGCAGGTGCTCAGGGAGTGGTTGTAACAGATAGAAGAGTTTCTTAACAGTCTAGCACATGTACCCTATCCACAAGGACTGGAGCACAGTGCCCACGACCTGGACGAGCACTACACCAGGCAGAGAGAAAAGCGACAATGGCCATGCAGTGCCACTTTACTGTTCACACATGACATTATAATTTTTTGAAAGTTCTTACTGTATCTTGAAACATCATAACTTATCCAAGTCTATAATATCTCAAGATAGGTGTCATTGGAATCTTCTTCTAAGCATGAAAGTAACTCCATTCACATGATAACACTGGTGACTGTCAATAAACTCTGGATGGAAAGAAAACTTCCAGTGGAGAATAATAACCAGATGTGTTGAGCACCAGGAAATGGGACAGAGCTTTTCTAAATTGTAACAGTAGAACCAACTTCATACTATACATGAGGTGACATTTGGAGTAGAATATACCCCCATAGAGCGCCTTGGACAGATGTATTGATGATTTGTAGAACATCTTCCTATAATTTTTAGTGTTGTTCCTATGAAGACCAATTGGCAATGGTTGGAGGGTCATAAATTGGTATCAATGGGCTGGTCTGAAGGATAAACATAAAAAGACGCAAATTTATGTCCCAGAAGTCCAAAAGGACAACAAAGTCAGAAGGGTTATTATGATAAAAGGGGCTCTCTCTATAGTGTAATATTGACCCACCTATTCTACATCATAAAGAAGGTACCGGTTCAGGCATACCTTAAGGACTGAGGGCTCAAAGGCTCTTCTACCAGACCATACACTAATATTATACTGTAATGGTACATGGTGGTTGGGGCTTGTTATAGATTTTGAATTGGGGTCCGGGAGCTCCAAGTTACACCCCTGAATGGACACCATGAGTAAAGACTGTACACCCACACAGTGCATATATATTTTATATATATATATATATATATATATGTGTAATGTCCAGAGACAATTATTTTCATATACTCTTATTATTTCTTGCATTTTTAGGAGGACACTCCGAGTCCTTAGAATTTATCAAACAGCTGCCATTTCTTGGTGTGAAATTTTATCTGAAATATGTAAAATATGTCACTGTTGAGTGAATATGATGAATGGGTCCGTGAAATAGCTCGTATTCCCTCTAAAGATTGCAATTACTTTATTAGCACAGAGAGTGTTCTTTATGCCAATGGAGGTACAGCTACCTTAATACATGTTTGCATGAAAGCTCCCATTTAACCAGTTAGTCACCCATAAATATACTCGGCTGACTGCTCGGCATAATAAGGAGTAGACTTTTACTACTTATTTGCACACAAGATTGATCAATTAAATTATAATGGAAAATATTGACTGGATATTCATGACTGTATTTAAATAAATTAGTTCTCTCCTTGACCTTTGTACATGGGCTTGGTGTGGAGACCCCTAATAGTCTAACAATTTCTATCCAACATACTTGTATTGGAATCGGCGCACAGTGTATAGTATAGGCCCCCATTATAGGACTATGTGGTAACAATGCAGTTGGCCTGAAGAACAAAGCCCTTCACAGGTTTAAAGGGGATGTTACCAACTTATACTGGGCCCCCTCTCTTCAGGGGGTCCCCATGGCACGTGCCTGAGCTGCCTCTATGGTATGAATGCCCATTCTTATCCAATGGTAAATAATCTCAGAATATTCCTTGACTATCTTTTAGAGAAAGGAGGCATCCATGTCCACACATTACCAACAAGCTAGTTGGCCCCTATCTTGTGGATGGGGGATAACTTGGTTTGACAGTCTTGTTACCCCTTTAACTCTCCCATTGGGTCAAGATTTCCAAAGATGAGTGGCATAATATGACCAGCTTTGTGTTATTATGTCAGGCAGGTAGACACCATATTAGACCCCAAGTACAAGTAGACATCTGTTTTATGGCGGCAATATGGTGCTCAACGCATTCAGTACATATATTGCAGCCATTGTGCCATTGCCCTATCTGGCCCACACAGAGCTGCCATACAGACACCGTCCAATTGTCTTCATTGGTGAATAAAGGACACAAGCTAACCTGTCCTCACTCTCCCTGCAAACTCTCCTCCTGCACTAAGCTGTCTTTTGTCTTGCTGAGCCGTCTCCAAACTGTCTCCCCCTCCTCATTTCCTGCCTAGGGTAGCTTGGGCAGATGACGGGAGAGTAACAGACAACTTCTTGATGAAACTCATGAGCACAACATTGGTCTGGCTCTAAGGAATCTTCACACAATACAGCTTCCAGAATACACTAGAAGACTGACCATCTTATGACCTGTACCAGTTAAACTAACAAGAGCGTGCACACAACACATCACACAATGTAGCACAAGTATATCATAAAACATGATACAATGTAACCAATAACCATACTACACCAAGTGGTGGTGCACTAACTACACTAGCACTATAGGTACAGTTGGGGCAGGGATGTAACCTTTCCCATACAACCAGCCATAAAGTAAAGATGTGCCCCTGTATGGCTTACACTACAGCATGGCAGACATTTTGAAAAATGGCCCTCTATGCAATATAGGGATGGCTTAAGTTTACCAGGGCTATTCATCATAGAGTAGTGTTGTATCGTGCTGGAGGAACAAAGGCATCTTCTGTATATAGTCTTCAGCTGTCTGACTGATACAATGGGAGTCTTCCTATCCCCTCGCACAGAGTTTACCGAGATGTTGCTATGACTGCTGCCACTTCACGGTCACTGCTGTCCATATGCTGGGAACCAAAATGCTGATGCCCATTCCTCCGGTCTCAAGCTTTCCCTCTGTGCCTATCTGGTCTCCACTGTTTTTCCCATATTATCTGGGGCTCTTGTCCTTGTCCAAGCACTCCTGCAGGGTCGTAGCTGGGATTTTCTTAATCTTGGAGTGGACCCCTGGGCCTACAAAGAGCAATGCATTACTACACATACAGCTATGTCTTCTAGTAGTGCCAAAAATGTATGCCAACTAGTAGGAACCAAAATAAGTCAAACCTGGTCCCTTATTTGGGACTACTGATGGTGTGATTGGGATGGTTGTTAATCTTATCAGTCAATGGCTCTATGGCTAGAGTAAGGTGGAACTACAGTCAATTTCTAGGCTCATTGGGGCAGATTTATGAAATCTGGTGCACTGGCAGAGGATAAATCAGGTGCACCCTCTGCTGCACTGAAATATACACCAGCATACTGTACACTCCAGGGATCATTTATGCCAGTAACCTGATAATCATAAATTTGGTGGAGTCCCTGCCTACACCCCTCCTCATGTCCCCTTCCAGGAAAGTGACAAGGGAGCGCAAAAATGAAAAAGGGTGCAAATTTCTGTGCAAAAACCCAATTTGTGCAAACATCTTTGACTTTATTATGGCCGGTGTCCAAAGCATAATGAATCTGAAGAGTGGCCATTGGCCTATAGGCACACCCTCACCTACTAGGCCCTGTCTATCGGCCTCTTGTATTATAGTACAGATCGCTATTACCAAGAATAATCACATTTTCGGCCGGCATATTGATCAATAACTAAATGCTATTCATTTGGCAGCGGCCGGGTATTAGATTATACATTATGGAAGTAAAGAGCCGGCGTTAAAATGTTAATGATTCACCTGAAACGAATTATTTCTATTTAAGTCAATTAGTTTTACAATTATTTTTTTTCTCTCCTCACAAACCATAATTGTGATGCTTAATACTGAATTACAATCCAGACGGCGTTTTTCAGAGAGAGGAAAATTGGAGATTGGTTTTAAATATATTATGTTTTATACAGTTTCTGTCAAATGAAATGTTGGCCTCATTACTTGATTGATTTTCTAGCCGGTTACTTCATTGGTTAATTGATCAGTCAATTGAGATTCCGATATTCTGCATATGATACATTGAAATTTCTATAATATACTCATTAAGGTGGGTATGGTTGGGCGCCGCTCGCATGCTGATGCCATATCATGTTGCTGCATTGTCCTATAACTAAATAGGATCTGGTTTAACACAACGTCGGTATATGACCCCTTTAAAGGGTTGTGCCATGAAGACAGATTCATCTATATATGGCCTGATAGGGTGCATGGACATCACACAGGAACCCCCTCCATTATCCAGAAAGGAACAAGCACAGCTCTCACCAGTCCTGTTGACATATTACATCTTTAGTCATGTATTGGAATGGTCAACGTGTAATACTACATTTGTCCTGTAGAGGCCACTGCAGGGGAAATGCATGACCATCCACAAATTTCACAAGGGTTAAGACCTGATCATTGGGGTTTCTGAAGCCAGGGCCTGCTTAATATCTAAAATTTTATCAGGTCATTTTTGTTATTGGCATCCATTACGTTACTCTTGTTTAAGAATATTCTAGAAATCTGAACAGGGAACTTCCAGACAACCTGTCATCAGTGTATCTAAGCCTACTGTAATAGGCTTAGCTATTACAAGTGGACATCCAAGCTTGCAGGGCTAGCTTAATCTGGCAAAAAACCCCCATGAGGCTGACGCTAATTGCCCCATCAGAGGAAAAAAATTCCTTCCCAACTCCAAACATGACAAATTCCCTGGATCAACATCCCATCCCAAAAAATTCTAGACTCCCAAAACCTGTGATATTCTTACTTTCAAGAAAGGCATCCAGGCACCTATGGAACATCTACAGTTCTTCATTTACATTCATTGGTGAACTAAAGGAGTAAAGGGGTCAATGTCAAATTTTGGTTGGCTCTATAAAAAGACCATTAGTGGACCCTCTAGGCTAGGAAATGGAGCTCCAAGTAATGTCAGATCTGACATTCTAAAAATAGGTTATCAATAACTAAAGCCCAAGGAAACACCTTTAATGTCCGCCATTGTATCCCTGGCCATTGCTACAAGGGGGCCATGGCAACAGTCGATACTGGATCCTGGACCTTAAAAGGCCACCAAAGTACCTCTGTATATAAAATATACCTCTATTTTAAAGACCACAAGGTAAGTCGAGGCCCCATAACAGACTTAGCATTGGGGCCCAGGAACTTCAAGTATCAAGTCAATAAAATTTGCAGATTTTCCGAGGGCAATCATTTCTATAGAAAAGTGAATCCCTCTGGGAGATGCAGTGGTTCTGTGGACATTACAGATTAAGGGCGCTGTTATAGGCACAATTCTAATTTGGGAATAAGAAAATCTCTTATGCCTCCATTTCCTAACCACATAGATCCATGATTGTTTTCTAGTCCTCCTGCTCCCTCCTGTGGTCCAACTCCAAACAATATTACCAATAGTACCAAATATTAAGAAAAAAATCCAATCCACAGAATCCAATCCCACAATCAGATTGGCTGAAATGAACTGGGTCATTACAGTTAATAAGGTCTCTCTCCATTTGTGTCCATTATGGAGCGGATCCATTTTTGATCATTTTTCCATTCTTCTGGTTTTTGGTTGACCAGTAGGATATAGAAGAAGATACATATGTGGACGGAGCGTAAACCGAGATTAGACAGTCTTCCAAATTCTGACGTTGGATAATACTGTAAATCTGGTCTAGTATAGTTTATACTACCTGTTTGTTGTCTCAATTTTCTTCAGAAATGTGTCCAGAAGTTCCAAAAATCCATCCACATGCCGCAAAAAATTCCAAAAACTTTAGACAAAACATTGAGAATGACGAATAATTAATATTTGATCTGTAGCTCTAGAATCTGACAGAATCTGGTAAAATCATTCAAAAATATATTTTAAATCAATAAACTTTCTTGAATTCCATGGTAAAAGCAACAGGATTTAGCCAAAACAGTGAACGGGTCAAAAGAAAAAAAAGATTCATTCAGTGGAAACAATGAGTTTACCACACCGTTTCCATGTTCTCTATGAAGCCTCGTGACCCAACTGAGAAGCCTGGTGACACACGCGGCCCTTACATCGGCCAATACTCGGAGCTTGTGTGCCGTGTAAGTGAGCAAAGAGTGGTGAATAAATGGGTCCTGATCTGAAGTCTGAATTTATTTTGGGGTCGCACCTGGTGTCTGATATGTCTTTGGGCCTGATCTTGAGTTCTGAATTCATTCTGAGATGCAGGTCCTGCAATAACTTTGAGGCCTGGTCCTTGGTCTGAATTATTTGAGGGGTCTGGGTAGCGTCTGAATTATATATGGTATATGACCTACAGTCTGAGGCTAAGTTCACATCTGTGCACGAGTCTCCATTGAAAACCGCCAGAAATCAGCAGAGGGAATGGTCCTGTAAGGAGGACTTTTCTCTCCACCGCTTTCAGTATGAAAACAGCGGACACCAGGCAGACCCTATTATAGTCAATGAGGTCCGCCAGTGTCCACGAGTAACACTGTTTTAGTATGTCCAGCTCTCCATTGTTTGGGTCCCCCGGCAGATCCAAACGACGGAGATCTCCACACAGATGTGAACAGAGCCTAAAGTGATATTAAGGGCTGGGACTGACATCTTTCTATGATCTGGGACTTGTCAGACACCCAGCCATGATGTTCTTATTGTGGACAGGTTATCAGACAGGGGCACTACCTGTATGACAAGGTGACCCGGCCACCATAAGGAAGTTCCTGCATTCATGGTCGTATCCATTAGCAACCAATTAAGACCACAGACAGTCACCACTAAGATGGTGAGTGAAAAATCTATAAAATGTTGCAAAATTTTTAATTATTTATATTTACAAAAATGTTTCACTTTATTTGTCTATACATTTAATAATAATAATAATAAAAAATTTTATTTATATAGCACCAACATATTCCGCAGCACTGTACAATTTGTAGGGTTCAAGTACTGACAAAAAAGATACATTACAAAGAAATATTCTATTCACACACTGGGACTGAGGGCCCTGCTCACAAGAGCTTACAATCTATGAGGTAGAGGGGGTGACACAAGAGCTTACAATCTATGAGGTAGAGGGGTGACACAGGAGGTAGCAGGGGCGGCAACAGACGTAGCATTGCTTATACAATGGTCAGACAATTCTGTAATAGAGGTTACTGTCATTACACATATATAAGCTGTATGAGCCGTCACCAGTCGTGTCCTTTAATATGCAGATGGTGCCTGGACATATAAAGTTAGTCTGATACGGCATCATATCCTGTGAGGTAATGCGGGAGCGTGAACAGAGGAGGGTACGTTTTAGGGATTCTAAATACGGAAGGGTTTACATTAGGAGTTGTGATAGGCCTGTCTGAAAAGATATGTCTTTAGTTTACGCTTGAAGCTGTGGAAATTGGGGGTTAATCTGATAGTCTGGGATAGAGCATTCCAGAGAAGTGGTGCAACTCGGGAGGAGTCTTGTATACGAGCGTGGGAGGTTCTGATAATAGAGGATGTTAGTCTTAAGTCATTGAGTGAACGGAGAGTACAGGTTGGGCGATAGACAGAGATGAGGGAGGAAATGTAGGGAGGTGCAGCAATATGGAGAGCCTTGTGGATGAGGGTGATAAGTTTATATTGTATTCTGTATTGAATAGGCAGCCAATGTAGTGACCGGCACAGACCGGAGGCATCGCTGTAGCGTCTAGACTGATAGATGAGCCTGGCCGCCACATTCAGAATAGATTGTAGAGGGGAGAGTTTAGTAGGCGGAAGACCGATTAGTAAGGAGTTACAATAGTCAAGGCGAGAGTGAATCAGGGCAACAATAAGTGTCTTTAGTGTATTTGTGGTAAGGAAAGGGCGGATTCTGGAGATGTTTTTGAGGTGGAGATGATACGAGCGTGTGAGTGATTGGATATGGGGGGTGAAGGAAAGGTCTGAGTCAAACAAAACCCCGAGGCAGCGGGCATACTGCCTAGGAGTTATGGTAAGGCCGGAGACTGCAATGGAGATATCAGGGACAGATCTGTTAGATGGTGGAAACAGCAGTAGATAATATTAGATATGTCCATAGGAAAATCCCTTTAATTTTGTGTTCCAAGCTAATTTTAAGGTCTGAATTAATTTGATTATCCATAAGAGGTAGACATTTATTCAGGGGTCTGCAATAATTTTGCCACTTAAATGAAGTCTAAATTTATTAAAGGATTGAGAGTCTAAATTAACTTTGGGTTCTGAAGTAATTTTGGTTTCTCGGGAATTTTTTGGAGGTCTAATCTGGCATCTCAGTAAATATTGGTATTTGATATGGAGTCTAAATTCACTTAGGGATTAAATATCTGGATTAATTTGGGGCCTGGATTAATCTAGGTGTCTGCTCTGTCCTATAATTAATTCTAAACTCTGATCTATGATGTGAATTAAGTTTGGGGTCAGGTCTGGGCCCTGGGTCTTGTCTGGTGTCTGCATTATTTTAGTGGTTTGGTCTCTGAACTGATTTTTTGGAGTCTTGCATTTCCTGCTTAGGCCTCCTGCACACGACCATAGTGGTTTCGACCCGAATATCCCAAATTGAACAATTGGGGGTTCATCTGGGACAAACTAAAATGGTTGCGGCAACAGGGATTGCGGTAAATTATTATACTGTGGGGTCTCTTAATCGCTTTAATAGTCTGACCGTAATAAGGAGCTGCCAGGGAAACATAATGCTTGGGGAAAAAGATGCAATTAAAAAATTACAAGGGGAAACTTTTTTTTTTTTTATATAAATAGGTAATAAATGAAGAAGAGGATTTCTTGTAACTCCCAGAATGTTGTAATTGTTGCAAACATCGACCAATTTACTATATATGAATAAGTGACTAAATAGACTGTAATGTCTGTTAATTATAGGCTATGGGAATTCATGAGAGGTGTAAGAGCGCCATCTAGTGTGTAAGCGTGAGTTAGCAGTTACCAAGCATTTTGCATTATATCAGAGCAACTGCATTATGACATTATAAATAAATATCCAATCCAATGCAGCGCTCTTAGGGCTGATGCGAGGCTGGAGTATCAGATTTGCCAGATTTTTTTTTCCTTAGAGTGTTTGACACCTGTTTCCTTAAAAGTATATTCTGACATGGCAGATTTGTAGCAGCAATTTCTGCAAATGTCACATTTATCTCGTAGAAATCCAAAACATCTAGATGAATTTTTTCGCCACAAATCTGCCTTGTGTGAATATGCCCAGACTCCCAATACTCCCTAATACTCTCAATATTCATGGGTCCTGGATTTGAGGATATTCTTGGCTGATTTTGGCTGTAAAAAGCCATTTAGCTCCCCATTTAGTGTACGTTATGCCTCAAATCTGTGCCAGCCCCTGACTGATGTAGATTTCAATTTTGATGCACGAAGTGCTAGAATTATTAAGAGGCCACAACCACATTGTGTGGTCAGTGAGGAGGCTGTAGGGGGAGCTGTTACTGACTTCACACAACTCCGCCATACTCTTACTACTAAATCAATGGGAAGGAGAATGCGGGACCGACTGGTAGGGACATAGTCAGGGGCACAACTTCCATGAGGCAACCTGAAACTATCAGGCCATGCCTCATGGAAACAAAAGGGGGTTTATATACCATGTGGTGTTCCAGAAAAAGGGAGTCATGTACCTTATGTTGCCCAGACAAAGAGAGTTATATACTGTGTTGTGGGCCAGAAAAATGGAGTTATATACTGTGTGGTGGGCCAGAAAAAAGGGGTCATGTACCGTATGGTGGGCCAGGAAAGGGGGGGATCCAAAAAGTGGGCTGTTATACTGTGTGGGAGCCAAATAAGGAGATTTTTTTGACCTGCAAATGGGGGGGGGGTGTCCTACAATATTAAATAGGGAGGCCCCTTGCACATAGATAGCCGGGTTCGGTATTTTTTTTGTGGGGGGGGCACCTTTCTATAGTTCGCCTCAGGCACCTGAGAGCCTAGGTTCACCTCTATAAATATATGGGCACATGTGTCCTAATGCCTATGGGGGTCCAAAGGATGCTCTATAAAAGGATACCAGTATTAGAAATGACAAGTTGTAATGTCACAGATTTTGCAAGACCCCTGGGGAAGGGTCAGGGGACGCTGTAGTTGACAGTAAGCAGCACAACTTGTGATATACCAACCACAATATAATACCAATGGCGGGCCAAGTCTTTCTCAATGTGCCAGGGGGTGTCCTAACTCTGTGGATTATTACTATACAGCACTGTGTAATGCACAGTTCTAGAATAGGTATTTCTTACATCCAGATGTTTCATCCGCCACCCTTAGGCTACGTTCACATCTACATCTGCCCAGCAAAAAATTCTGTAAACCCAACAATTTTGTCTGTCGATGTCAGGGGGGCAAGAAAAAAAAAACAGATACCGAACAGACCCCATTATGGTCAACCATTATAGCCAATGGGGTCCGCTGAGATCCATTGCTGTCCTTCGTTGTTGTGTCTTTATTGTTTAATCTGTTCTTCTGTTTTTAAACAAGCCACACGCTCCATCACTTCCTGCTATTTAGATGTCTTTATAGTGTATGTTACTACAGGGACATCTAGTGGTGACAGATAGTATTGTAGGTATTCAATGCTTTGTGTTACACACAGAAAGAGGCAATAGAGAAAAATATGGGGGGTATTTATTAAGACTGGCATTTTCTATAAGAGTCTTAATCCATTATCTGCCTAGCGTGCGATGCCCCTGAATTATTCTGATGCCATAATGTCCATAACAGATCTGATCTGTTACAGATTTTATCTGCTAAAAATGTTCTGCTCCATTAGGACACTGCGGCAGAGACTCAGACACAGATGTGAACCCAGCCTAAGCTGTATGATATTACAAGTCTTTCCCTTGCCAACCGTCTTCAAGCTCCAATACAAAGCTAGAGGCAAAGCGGCACAGCCATAATAGACCATGTGCATGAGGCCTAATGCAAATTTTTATGTAACAGTCGATCATGTTGCATTGCAATTTTAGCTAAAAAACCTTCATATATTAAAGTTTTTGGTGTACAGGATAGAAATGTCTAAACCTAAGTGACCCTGATAATATCAGTAACATTATAACCTTATCTACTGCTGCCACCTGCTGGACAATCAGGAGAACAGCAATGTTCACTACAGTGAATGAACTATTATTCATTTATTCAACCAAATGCGGCAAAACCTGTGACCAAGCTATGGCCAGACAGTTTGTGGACAATACATGATAAGTTTTTAGGTTTGTTCTGTATCTTGATAGCATCAAGGCACAGGGTCTTGAATGTTACAAAGAGGACACTGCGCGACCCGACTATCTCACCTCTCGCCTGGCTGCACCTTTAGTAGATTTTCATTGCGCCTCTTAAGCCCCTCAGTCACTGCAATCTGGCTAAACAAAACTAAGTATGGGCTTCTTGTTCTTCATGCTACTTAAAGGGGCCCTCCAGGAGTTCTTAGGGTAGGTCAGGAATATCAGATTGGTAGCGTCCAGCACCTGGGAACCCCCACAGATCAGCTGTTTGAGTGAGCACTGCAGCCTCTTCACTGAATACAAAGTGAACAGCGTACAGCGCTGTACGTTCACTTGAATGGGACTGAGCTGCAAACTAGTCATGCAACCAATAAATGTGAAAGTGGAGGTGGTGCTCACCCAAATGTCACAGCTGATCTGAGGAGATCCTAGGTGTTGGACCCCCATGGTAGAACTAAGGATAGGTCATCATGTAACTCCTGGTGAACCCTTTTAAGTGCAAGTAATGACCAACAACCTCTTTGTTGCCAAGTGAACAATTTTTTGGAGGGTTCTGTCTATGAAATCTTCAACATAGCAAAAAGCCCAACCGATCCACTTACCTAACTTTATTGTCCCTTGCAGCCCTACTTCTATGGTACCCCATCTTCATATTACTAAAGTATATCCTTATTGTGCTGTTCTGAATATGTTTGTCTAACTATTAAGGCTGGTAATGCTGCAGGAGTAAGGGGTCAAAGATGTCTCAGCAGCCAACTCTGCAGTCAGCAGAAGTTGTCATGGCGGTCAGGGCCAAATGGAAAAGGAAAAAGAAAACTACAACCAGAGAAGATGTCAGGACATTTCTAAAGGATACTGTCACCTCTTCCCTCTGACATGTCTGTTTTTAGTAAATCCTTGTATTCTACAAAAAGTCTTCATGTAGCTCAAGACTCGTTGACTAATGGATGTCACCATTGCCTTTGTCAAGATAAGAGGAGGCCCTCCATTGTCTGATACTGTCTACCATTGATGTATAGGGGCTAAGCCTTTTGACAAGGAGAATAACCAAAATTTGGTGTTGACTACAGACACGGTGTTGGAAATTGGCTGGGGGACCAAATTTTGGAAACAGCTTAGGGCATGCTTAGTCCTCCTCTGAATTTCTAGGTCCTGTTGAAAATCAGGTATTTTATTAGCACCATGTGAAATTTGAGAACAATTTTCCCAAAAACTAAGAAAAGTTCCCACCTCTAGGACTCACATGGTGTGGAGAATGGCTGTTCAAGCAACTCCCATAGAAGTGATATAAAAGACGCACAGATGCCACCTTCTCACCCACCTGGAGTGGTGGCCATCACCAGGACCTCCTCTGTTTGACACATTGTTACAAGTCCCAGAGATGGCACCTGCATCTGTTGACACTTTTGGCACATCTGATGCCAATATTTCCTAGGTGGCAAGATCCCTTTAAGGGAGGTAGTTGGTCTTGTTGATCTTGATATTGTGCTTTTCAGAGGTGATATGTGGAGACCCTGCCACAATTGCGCCATTCGTGTATGATCTGGACCTAGATATAGATATGGCATGATAATCACATAGGAGGAGACTTTTTTTTTCCGAGCTTTAGAAATTTGCTCCCGGAGCTGAAAGCAATTTCCCACCCCCATTAACAAATGCATCATGAAACACGTCAACACCACAAGAGCCGATCTACAGTCCATGTGAAAAGACGTCTCATCTTGGCTCCAGTAATGACCTCACCCAAAAAGAACAAGTATGGCCTGAGGCGGTTGCCCTCGTGCCTCTCTGTCCAGCCCCTACTTGACATCTCTGGGATACTCCTTCAGAGTCATCGCCTCCTTCACTTGGCTTCTACAGCGGGTCAAAGTGTCACCGACTCCCAGAGCTCCTACTATTTGATGTCTTCACTGTTTATATTAGTCTTGTTCCTCGTATCTACTAATGTCTCTATTAAGTCGATGGAATTTGGCAGGCGGTCTTAGCCAGCAGTACTAATCATAACGTCACCCATAAAACATCACTATTATTTAGGGCTGTCATGGCTGTATAAATAGAGCCAATAAAAGAGCTCATTGTCTCTATGTATCAGGATAATTATGTGAATCACAAAACCGAATTCTCATCCTGACACAGCCTCGCCAATGTTAATGGCAACAGCTGGGCGAACGCTCCTGGCTGGATGAAATGTCATCTTATCATTAAAAAATCCCATTAGTTTTACTCTTCTGCATTCCGTGTGACATCGAGCTGTAATCGTAGGATGAAAGTCAATAAAATACAACTTCACACTATACACGAATCATATCCAGCTCCATTTAGAATTTTTTAGTGCATTTTATACCTCTAGACACATTATTATAGTTCATTGACATATAACATGAACCTACATAAAAAGTTATGTAACTTAGTAACTATGTAGTATTACTTATACTCATCCTGAATTACAGCCTGTATTATACGTCAGTGCTCCATTCACTGTTTTGCAGACTTCAGAGCTGAAATCTTCTGGCAAGTTTTATAGAGCTTAGATAAAGGGCTGATAAATCTGTACATTTACCTAAATATCAGTACGTACTACCATACAGTGCCAACACCCTGTCCAATGTCATGAGAGCTGCTTGCAAAGCATTATGGGGGAGGCTGATCCTTGAGGTTGTGTGATCCTTCTTCTCTGCCTTCTCCATGGTTGCCATTTTAGCCAGTTTGTGCTAATCGAACCTCAAAAAAAAATCTAGCTTTATATGAACCCAAAGTTTTTGAAAAATTGAGGTTGAATCTGTTTCATTCTGAACGGGTTTGCTCATCTCAAATCTACACCATTTACCTGAATGTTTGTACATGCTTCCCTACAATGCAGTACTCTACTTCTGCCATTACACATGTTATGGAGCTAGCTGCTTTCATATACTGTATAGTTGTGGTAGTCAGCGGCTGCCTGGGACAGCTGATCAGTGCAGGGGCCAAGTGTTAGACTAATACTGATAAACTTAGTGGCGTAACCAGTAATGGCTGGGCCCCAAGGCGAACATTTGACATGAGAAACCTGCCCACCGCACAATCCGCATTCCCCCTATTCCTGCACACACTATTAGCGGGGCTGCTTTGCCCCATAGTGGCCCCTGCACACAGTATTATGCCCCATAGTGGCCCCTGCACACAGTATTATGCCCCATAGTGGCCTCTGCACACAGTATTATGACCCATAGTGGCCCCTTCACATAGTTTTATGCCCCATTGTGGACCACCCATGAACAATGTTACTTACCTCTCCCTGGCTCCGGCGCACTTCCAGCTACTTTGGGCCTTCTTCAATGTTGGACCAGACGTCATGTGAGCCAGGCACGCATTGCAACGCATATTGATGCCAGCCTGGCCCACGTGATGTCTGGGATGTCACCAAGGAGGCGAAGACTGCCGGAGCGCAGGAAAGGTAAGTAACATTGCTTTTTATGTTCCCTCACCTCCCCTGAGCCTCTGATCATTATACTCTGCAGTCTGAAAAGACCACAGGGTGTAATGATAGCAGTGCTTGTGGGGTTCGCGGACCCGCGGCCTTACTTACCGATTCCCACTCCTGCTCACAGCCGCTTCCGTTTCCGCAGAATGGGAAGCGCAGGCGGCCGTGAGCAGGAGCGGGGATAGGTAAGTAAATAGGGCCCATTACGTGGTGGTGTTACTACAGCAGGTAACGTCCTATTAAAAAAAAAAAACATCAGGGGCCTTAGGGTCCCCTTATGTCCCCGGCCCTACGGCAGCCGCTCCCGCTGATACCCCAGTTTTTACGCCACTGAATTAACTATCCTGTGGAATCCACCCACACCACCAGAAGACCCCTAAAACTGCTAGAAGAACAGTTAGATGAAATCTTCTACAGGAAACAACCTCCACCTTTTGTCTGCACTACCTATTATGTATAATTGGATGCCTCTAATTTACAGGTACTGTAATAGTACATAGCACTACTATGTACTATTACACAGTCTACTCTGGAGCAGGGTCACATATCACCTACATAGTGGTGCCACCATGGAAATATGTGCCCAGTTCAGGCCAAATAGTCTTGCCAACATAGTCATATGACCCATGAACTTTTGGCAGCCAGAAAGTGACCCATAAAATTGAGAGCATTACATAGTGATTTCATTCTAATAGCAGAGCTCACAGCGTAGTTACTAGTAGTTAGAGTAATATCCAGACTACCCATATCTGTATACACGTGCAGCAGTGGCCATGCAAATGCTTCAGCCCCAGTGCCCCAGTGACTCAGAACATGTTCCTATCATTGCTACTACAATGCCCCCTGGTAAGTAAAATTGTTCATCATTTGCCCTTTGATCTCTGATGATGACCTTAACGGAAGGTTGAAGCGCACAGCAAATACAAGACATGATTTTCCTCCTTATTTATTATTGACATGGTATTTTAGTACATCTAGCACATTCTATATCAGAGACTACAGTTCAGGGACTGCCAGGGTGTCGACAGCTTTTCCTCTTTATATCCCTCTATGTACCTTTCTATAGTGTCTCTTCTCCCAGCTCACCAATATCACAGCTTAGTACCGCTGGTTGGCCATGGTGGTGTCTATTGACCTACCATTGCCTCCACTAAGACCCTTTATTATCCATTTGAGGTGACTGATGACAATGATGTTCAGCAGATCCTGGATATTGGTCTGGTTGTTTTTGTTCACTTTTTGCTTTTTCTTTACGTCTTTCATTGACATCTTAAATATTTTTGTTCTTCTGTTTTAGATCCATATTTCTCAGAGTTTCCCCTTCTTCATTGTTTTGTCATTGTGCTTGTTTTTGTTGTTGTCATGGTTTTGTCATTTTTGTTTGTTGTGGTTGTTCTTTTTGTCATTGTTGTTGATGTGGTTGTGGTTTTTATCGTTGTTCTTCTTGTTAGCATTTTTGTTGACCTTCTTTTTCTGCTATGATATTTTTGTGCTGATGGACTTGACTTCTCTCATTCGTTCCTTCATTGTTGTTACTCTTCATCTTTATGTGGACCCTCTGCAGGATCATCTTCTTCCTCTAGAGATTCGAGCAGGCTGGCCATAGCTCTGACCGACCGCAGTCCAATCTCACTTGTATTGACCAGCTCTTTTATCTGGTGTATTAACACCTCTGTAAGGATCTCCTCCAGTTCCTCACAGTCTGTTGTCCTTGCTTCGCTGGTGTCACCCGTTTCCTCTCCTCTTCTATGCTGATGTTCTGCCTCTATATAATGGAAATTATCATTGGTAATAAATATTACATATTGTATTGTATGTTAATGAGAACTAAAGACAGAGATAGTACATGTCCTTACCTGGTATATCTAGTTTATGATCACTTTTTTGCTTCATTATCCTCCTAAAATGTGAAATATACATTCTGATAAGATTTTCTACATCTATAAACATCTTAATACATCATTAACCTCATAAAGTGGAAGCAAAAATTGTTTTATTAATTTTTTTTATTTGAAAAAAAAATCTGAATGGGGTGAAATTGGAGAAAAAATGCTCTCGCGCAACTTTCTTACGGGCTTTGTTTTTATAGCGTTCACTCTGCAGCCAAAATGACATGTCATCTATATTATATAGGCTGATACAATTCCAGGGATACCAAATTTATATAGTTTTATTTATGTTTTAACCCCTTAAAAAAATCCATAAAATTTGTGGATTCGCAATAATGTGACACCAATAACTTTTTTTTATATTTCCATCTACAGGATATTCAGTGCCTGAGGGTTTGCCATATTAAAATACTATTACTACTACTTAAGCACTATTACGGTGGATGTTGGGTAAGGGTTAATATGCTCTGGAGTCTCTTCAATATAGATATGGGGGTGACAAACCCTAAAAATTCTGGGTTCAGCCGAATTTGAAATTTTGGGCAAATTTGTGACAAATCTTGTTTGTTACAAACTGGTTCACTCATATCTTGTGAAATGTGGCTTCTAAGAATTTATAATGTTACCAGAAAATTCTTATCAAATGGTCACCATGGAAACAAGAATAGAAGAAAGTCATAACTTACCAAATACTCATACTGACTCCAATTGCTATCAAAACCAATAGCATGGCTGATAGCGCTATCAATAACACTAGCAATATATAGTAGAACTCTGCATAAAAAAGGAAAAAAACATATTATAAATGGTTATCATTATGTTAATTAAACGGGAACTCCATTAAGGGAGATTCCAGTAACAGCTTGACATGTAGTATAACATGGTGGCCATTCAAGCAAATGACCATTCATGTCAAAATATGGACTGCTCCAGTCCTCTAACCCAGAATGCCTCTCTTCTTTGGCTCATAGATGCGGGAACTGACAGCACAGGAACACCCAATATCAGTCTATAGAGAAGCTGGGAAATGTCTTGATGGAACACAGGCAAACGGTTCCCGAGACAACCACAAGGCCTCCATCTAGTGTAATGGAGTCAGAAGCACCCAGCATGGATGCATGGACCCATAAGTGTATACAGCTCCCTATGGCACTTCAATGACATGTGCCCTCCATGTATCCAAACAACAGTTAGGCCCCCAACCCCCAGCTGTAGAAACAATCAGCAAAATATGAGCAGGGCCTATTCCTGTCTGTATTTGTGGCCCATATAAGTGTATGGGATCATGCAAGTGTTTTTGCAGATCCAAGAAATCCTATTTCTAAAATCTCCCCTTCTCCTCCATTTCCAAACATGGGAGCTGCTATCATTCTAATTCCTCCAATTGTTCTTGAAGGTTCCATCATGTAATGATACTACTCACCCATCTCCGTCTTCTCTGCTTCCTCTACTGACCCTCAAAGGCTCAGGTGCAGGATAAGAACCTTATAACATCTTCTAGCTGTTGTGAGGTAATCCTTCTGTGATGTCATTGTGTCCACAATATTGTGATGTCATCCACATGAATATTCATATACTAGAACCTTGTGAGGTTTAGAAAAAGGACAGAAAATTCTAAGGTGTCTGGGCAGAGAAAACATATTTCTTCTATGATGGCCCATCATTATATTATGTTCTCTGATGGTTCTGCAGCAGATCCATTGATGTAATAGTGCCAGAGGAGTAACATGAAGTTCCTGAACCCCAATGCAAAAATCTGTCCAGACCCACCAACTATAATGTATCATTTATAGTCCCTCATATTGGGAAGTGACATAGGGTCATAGGACAAAGGCCAGACACAGAACGCTTTTTCTTAACTACACTGGTCGTTTTTTTTTTTTTTAGATATCTTTTTAACAACTTCATAATTGGAGATTAGATCACAAACTTTCATTCATTTTCATTCTACAGCCCCTTGAGTTACACCGCTGAATAGTTCCCACTATCTTTCTCATCAGTATGTGGTGCTCTGATATTGTATCATATACTGTATCTTCATCCTTAGGAAACACACATAACAGCTAATACATAGTGTTATACATAGAGCAGGGTCTTAAGGTGAGTGGGGTATGACTTCCATCTTTGGAGTTATCCACAAGTCAATCATGATCTGCACTAGGTACTCCAGGAGGGGTGCAGTGAGGAGACCCTAGGAGAAAGGTCTCATTGGTACAGATGGTTGTCGTAATGAAAAGTGACAAGGGCAGAAATGGGAGCAGGTAGAAGACAACCATCTAGAATCTCTGCTGTTGGTACAGCGGGTGGCATGGTCTCTACTGGGGGAGTAGGCAAGGCATGGGGTGGGAAGGGAACAGACGTTTTACAATTTTTAATAAGGTCTATGATGGCTTAAGAAACATTTGTAAGCTCTATGTAAGAGAAAAGTATCAGCAGATTTTTAGAAACAACGTCCCTCATGTTGATGAACAAGAGGGGTGCTGTTTTAGAGGAAAAATTAGCAGATCCTTTTCTCTAATACTGGACAATCCTGTAAATGGTCAAGTCTCTTGTTTAGACCACACAAGGGATTGATGGTAACATTCATAGTGGTCCAGGTCATTTAAGTAGTAGTTCTTGTATAGATACAGTAGGTGCAAGAGGGTGAACCATGGGCCGTTTCTCCACCTCTGTATTTCCTAAGTATGGAGTTCCTATTGAGAGCGGAGTCCTATACAGGTTCTACCACCTAACAGAAAAATGGGTGCAACACACCAAGATTTGTCCATGGACACCATAGTAACCACCTGGTCACTAGAGGCGTTACACAAAACTCTTGGGCCCTAGTGGAAAATCAGTAACAGGTCCTCCAATTTTAATGTATCATTTACATGGTCTCATATTGGCAAGAGGCACCTTATGGCTCCTTGGCCTGGGTGCCATTACTGGTCGCCTCTGATATTTTCACCCTTGAAGAACTTTCATAAGTGAATGCACGTTGTGGTCTTTAGTCAGGGATGTGCTTCCAATGACTTTATTATAATTGTTATAACATCCATTGACTGAAATCTGCTCCTAGAATATTACAGTCACAAGAAAAATTGCACCATGCGGTTTTGGCTTTATTCTACGCAGCGTGAGGCCGTTACAGATGGTGTGAAATATCAGCACATCTGCTGCAGCTGTTGTGATGTGAGAGCAGAAAGTGTCAGCAACTAAAAACTATGGAAAATTTGGCAAGTGATGATATAAAGTTGTTTCACTATTTTAGAGAAGTTTCGGCACTGGCACGTGATACAATGTTACACAACACAAACTTTTTTACAAATATGTCTAAAGAGTCGAAATCTGGAACCTCACATGAAAAGGACCAAAGGCAAACCACAAGGTAACTGGCATCCAAGGGAGGCAGCAATGAGGAGCTATATTGACCCCAAGGGACAGACTTGATTTTGCTCAGTCACAAGCCATAGAGGTCAGTCAATTCCAGGCCAAATGTCTGGATGGAGTCAACATGTTATTGACATAAAGCCTTCAGTACTGCTGGGTTATGGTTTATCAACCCTAGAAGGTACATCTGCACGCCACTAAATGGCCCCTAATGTTGCTTTCAGGGGTAAAGCAGGAGACTATTCTTATACCAGTACATTTCTGCCCTATCTTACTGCTATAACATCTGGCATTACATGGTAGCTATTCAAATGAATGGCCATTGATGTAAAGCATGGGTGCACCAGACTCACCCTAGCAGATGCTAGTTACATAGTGGTTTTCCATTCTCAAATAAATAGGAAACTATATAATATGCATATGCCCTAATATGTTGCTTTGGGAAGCAGTGATTGAATCATTAACAGAGGGTACTATATCTAGACAATGAGAGGTATACAGTACATCCGAGTGGAACATTTTGTCCCACTATACTACTGTAGATTTCTAGTCCTGCTTCAGGATGCATATTTGTCACTAGTCACAGCTCCAGTCATGTCACGTCAAACACCAGGCCTCAGCTCCAGTCTGGCCCTATGCTACAACTCCAGGCCACATCTCTAATCATGCTTTAGGCTTGATATCTGGCCCAACTCCAGGCCATAGTTTTGTTCAATCTCTAGGGTACAGCTTCAATCCCACATCCAGGTCACAGTTCTAGCTCTTCTCTAAGCTACATTGAATATCCAACTCTTTGACTCAGATCTGCTGTCCTCAAAGTGAGTCTGTCACCAGAACCCAGCATATCAACCCAACTCCGCAGATAAATAGGTTACCCTAACCTATCTATCTGCAGAGCTGGGTTTATATGCTACGGTCTGGTGACCCTAACCTATCTATCTGCAGGGCTGGGTTTATTAATAATAATAATAATAATAATAATAATAATAATAATAATAATAATAATAGTCCTTTAATAGTCCCACAATGGGGAAATTCAGTGTGTTACAGCAGCAAAGATAAGATAAGATAAGCAGATACAAATACAAATACAACATGTACAGGGATGTTCCAAGGTGAGAGGCATTACATTAATAGCAGACAGACAGGTCTGGTGACCCTAACCTATCTATCTGCAGAGCTGGGTTTATATGCTACGGTCTGGTGACCCTAACCTATCTATCTGCAGAGCTGGGTTTATATGCTACGGTCTGGTGACCCTAACCTATCTATCTGCAGGGCTGGGTTTATATGCTAGGGTCTGGTGACCCTAACCTATCTATCTGCAGGGCTGGGTTCATATGCTGGGTTCTGGTGACAGACTCCGTTTAAGATTGTTGCCCTTGTGCACCTTATAAATGTACTTTATTAGGGCCACATTATTGGAGACCCCTGCACTTTCATAATTGGATCTTCCCTGTATGGACATTAGACACGTTACCCCGAAGTGCAGCATAAAATCCAGTGACAAGTTTTCTGTCAATCAGTTTCAGTGTGAAAACACATCAGATGGGAAAATCAAATGATCTGAGTAAACGTGAACAAGGCCTGGCCATCGTTGCTAGACTAGTCAGGATTCATACACTGTAAACCTTGTGAGGTGCAGTGGTGTAGAGAGTATTCCGAGAATGGGGTGATAGAGGGAAAACACCCAGAGAAAGAGGGTCCTGGTAATGAAAACATCTCGTCGATGAAAGTGGTAGGATGTCAATAATGGTTCTGATGAACCGGCAGTTCACAGTCAAGAAAACTGAAGCCAAATACAACGCTGGTAATTCCAACGACTGTATCTGAGCACACAATGGATGGACCATACCAACAGATGACCAGTTTGAGCACCATTGATGTCTAAGGGAAACAGAAAAACAAGACTGCAGTGGGCAGTCACTGTCACTGAGTAGTGGAGAAATATGGCCTGGTCAGATGGATCCAGATTTATGTTGCACCATACTGATAGGAGGGTCAGAATTTGGAGCAAGTAACATGCAATAATGGACCCTACCTGTCCAGTTGGAACAGTTCAGGCTGGTGGAGGTGCAGTAATGGCACGCAGACGGTTTTCTTGACACGGCTCGATACCTGTGGGTTTCATAATGAATTACTGCAGTTCTGAAGGCCAAAGGATGTCCAACCTGCTACTAGATGGGTGTCTCTAATAAAGCGGCCATTCAATGTATACATTTATAGCTTTTCCTTAGTCCAAAATGTGTCACTTCCATCATCTCATTTAGTGAAGCTCTTATGGGCAGGGTTCCCTTTCCATTTGTTGTGGCTTCCTAGGATTGTACAATGTCGTGGAATATGTTGTTGATGCATAAACAAATGTTACAATTGTTACGCAAAATCCATGTAGCTCAGTGGTTTACCCTTCCCATCTGAAACTGGTTTTAGTAAAACAAGAAAGCAAAATGACTGAGCATAATATAGTAACAAAAGGACTCTGTGCGGAGCTGTAATGGCCATGTTTAATGCAAATACTAATAATGCTCCTCTGACAATGATATAAAGGCCCCTCTATGACACTGCTGGATGGCCGCCAATCCCTCTGAACACGGCCCTTTGAAGAAAGATGTTTTTCTTTTTTTAGTGGAGCATCAATATGTTACTGAGCGTTGTATGATTTTCCATTATAACATAGGCAGAGTTGGCATGAACTTTCTTAAAGGGGGAAATCTAGAGACGTGTAGAAATTATACTGAAGATTAGAGGTCTGTAATAGTCATAGTGAACAAATTGCTTGATGGAAAGGTGGCGCTATTATTTATAGTGACATCTGTCTTCTACAATTTCTGGCTTTCATGTTGCATTAACACTATCTTCCTCTTGAGGTACAGACTAGAGCCTGTAATTTTGCAAATTGCACAACAGTTCCCATTTGATATGAACGGGACAGTGCTCCTGGTCTATAGCACTGCCAAAGTCCATGACTTGGCTACTTCTGTTGGCCCCAGAGAATCATGTAGAGCAGGGATCAGCAACCTTCGGCACTCCAGCTGTTGTGAAACTACAACTCCCAACATGCTCCATTCACTTCCATGGGAGTATCAAGAACAGCAGAGCAAGTATGCATGCTGGGAGTTGTAGTTTTACAACAGCTGGAGTGCCGAAGGTTGCCTACCCCTGATGTAGAGTGTTAGTATACATATATGACCACTGATTCGCTGAAATAAAGGTATCCCAGCAGATAGGAGATAACTTGGTATGGCTGGAGAGCCCTCTTAAACTTCTTTGTACCAATCAACCAATTTGACACCATGGCCAAGCTTCTGGTTAATGTTGGAGGTCTAGGAGTGCTTCACTTGTAGCATGTCAAGCACCAAAACTAACAGCATTGATTGCTCAGGAATGGAGGGGGCAGAAGAAAAAATTCCAACTGTGCCAGAATCAGTGGATCGACACCTATTAAATGATGTAAAGAGCTGGACTTGTTGGAGGTGGAGAAAGGTCCTCTTTAAAGAAGACATTTAACCAGGTCTTAAAAAGCCCAATGACATAGATCATCTTATCGGTACCGTCACTCTAAGCATTGTGGTTTTTTGTTTATCCAAATCTGTTCCAAAGATATAAGCCCTTTAGTGTTAATGCAAATTAGGGTCTACTAGCTCACTTGGCTTGTAAATTCTAATGTGTATCAACACCAAAAGGCCTTATATCTTTGGAATGGCTGAACAGATATGGATAAACAAAACACCAAAATTCTCAGGATGACAGCGCCGGTCAGATGATGTACACACGTGGACAAAATTGTTGGTACCCCCCATTTAATGAATGAAAAACCCACAATGGTCACAGAAATAACTTGAATCTGACAAAAGTAATTTGCCAAACTAAATGTTGATAAGGCACAAAGCTTCTGGGAGAATGACCTATGACCAAAATTTTTGGCAAGGCACATCAGCTCTATGTTCACAGATGGAAAAATGAAGCATATTTTGAAAAGAACACTGTCCCTACTGTGAAACATGGTGGAGGCTCTGTTATGTTTTGGGGCTGCTTTGCTGCATCTGGCACAGGGTGTCTTGAATCTGTGCAGGGTACAACGAAATCTCAAGACTATCAAGGGATTCTAGAGAGAAATGAGCTGCCCAGTATCAGAAACCTTGGTCTCAGTCGCAGGTCATCTGTCTTGCAACAGGATAATGACCCAAAACACACAGCTAAAAACACCCAAGAATGGCTAAGAGGAAAACATTGGACTATTCTGAAGTGGCCTTCTATGAGCCCTGACCTAAATCCTATTGAGCATCTTTGGAAGGAGCTGAAACATGCCGTCTGGAAAAGGCACCCTTCAAACCCGAGACAACCGGAGCAGTTTGCTCATGAGGAGTGGCCAAATTAACTGCTGAGAGGTGCAGAAGTCTCATTGACAGTTACAGGAATCGTCTGATTGCAGGGATTGCCTCAAAAGGTTGTGCAACAAAATATTAAGTTAAGGGAACCATCATTTCTGTCCAGGCCTGTTTCATGAGTTTTCTTTTTTTAAAAATTCTGTTGAAGCCTGGTTGGAAAGCAATGTCTGACTTTCATTTGTTCATTTTCATAGAATTTTTATATATTATTACTTTTGTCAGATTCAAGTTATTTTTGTGACCATTGTGGGTTTTTCTTTCATTAAACGAGGGGTACCAACAATTTTGTCCACGTGTGTAAGTCATTGGGATTTACAGACTTGGTGAGTGGTCCCCCTATTATGGACCTATTGGGGTACACATAATTTATTGACTAATTAAAAAAAATTGAGGAATGGAAAAACCTGCAGATTTTCTTTTTTATGGCATATGTTGTTGCTTTATTCTCGGAGTTGTGACCATAATCCAACTGATAGGAAGGGTGCATTGAAATAAAAACCCTGTCTTTGACATCAAGAAAATTTGATGATAAAAAGGATAGAATAAAGAAGACGGAATGAGTGCCCACTAGATATTTTAAAACTACCCCTTTCTTAAGGGAATGTTTTAGGATATTACATCAATGGAGTACCTGACACATGGAAGTCAATACAACTGTGGCTGTGCCTGGTACAGCAACTCAACTCATCTGAGAAAAATGGGTGGAGTGTTGTTGAGTTGCAGTACCCAAAGCAACCACACTAATATGGACAGCGCTACTCTAAGTACAGCAGTGAAATAGCTACAATCAATGCCCCTTTATTTGGCTGAGAGGTTGGGGGTTCCCATTGGTCATACATTGAAGGCCTATCCTTCGGATAAACAATCATGTCATCCAAAAAAACTCCTTTAATAAGCCTCAAATGTTGTGTTTACAGATACTGGGTTCTATGTACCGTTCCATTATAAATATCTTATAGTCAAGCTGTATATTCTATGAAACAGTAAGCAAAAATACCAAGGAGTCTGTAAGATTGTACGTATCATCCTGGAATTATTTGCATTGTATATCTATCATATTTGTAGACATGACTTTAAGCATATTTCCAGCGTCTGTGCCAAGCTGCATACTTGAGAATGTTTACTCTGCTTACTGTAGATCTGACTAGTTCATGGACAGAAATTCACTAAGCAAACAGATCTGAAATTTCACAGAATATCTCCCAAAATATTATATCTGTAAAGGCCAGTGCTTCCAGTCCCACTATCCAGTACCAATCCCATTCCTCAGGTCAGTTCTGACTATTGATGGTGATCTCCTCACCCCTACTGAGTAACGGGCTTTGTAAGACTGGACAAGAGGAATGGGGGAACGGAAATGAGCATATTTTTATTTCATAAAAATGGTTGTCAGTTTCAAGTTCATTCAGCATTGAGGCCTGTGATTGGGCCACCAGTGGTTACATGGGCATGCCAGTCGTCATGAGATCTTCTATCTTGCATGATGCGTTTTTATTAAAAGGGTTGTCTAATTTATACACTTATTGACAAAAAATACCACACCCAAATAGAAATGTTCAATTGCTGCAAAAATAGGCCTACAGTTATGTAGTTATTAGACTCTGGGTCTTGTCACAAGCAGGTGTAAAGCTGCTTTTCCCACTCGCAGAGGCTACTTTTGGGTAGTGTACCACATGGTGAGAGATCACTAGACATGCCTCTATGATGCACTCAAAGACATTTTGTCCAGTTGAAAGACTTTAAAATGGGGCACATCATTGACTAATAGAAGCAGGTTGATCGTTTCGATAAATTGCGAGCATTTATGGCACCTGTTGGGACACCAACTTCTGCTTCCTACTAGTGTGTGGGATCTACAGGCCCAACTGCAACATCTGTGGGCAAATGTGACACAGGATACCGTAAGGAACCTGTATGCCTCCAGATCTCTCATCTTATATCCAGTCTAGAGGCGGCCCAACAGGGTACTAGAAGGTGCTAGGGTCCTTCCAATTGTACAATTTGTACTGATGTCGCCCAGGAGACCAGAAGAATACCAGACTCCATGTGGTAGCCCAGGAGAGGTGAGGGAAGTGAATATGAGTGTTTTATTATTTTTGATTATTATGATTATTTTTGTGCACCTTCTCTGGGCCTCCGATTATTATACTCTAGGGCAGGGGTCAGCAACCTTCGGCACTCCAGCTGCTGTGTAACAACAACTCCCAACATGATGCATTCACTTCCATGGGAGTTCCAAGAACAGCAGAGCAAGTATGCATGCTGGGAGTTATTGTTTTACAACAGCTGGAGTGCTGAAGGTTGCCTACCCCTGCTCTAGGGTCTGAAGAGACGCCAAATTAATAAAGATTCATAGGTGGTGAACCCCAAAAATGCCAAACCCCAATTTTTCTAGCCAAACCTGTCTTGTTTCTAAATGGTTTACTCTTCTCTAATGAAGACATCTTACAACTGAGCCTCCTTGGGTACCAGCACTTGCTTGACTGCCAAGGGAGACTTTTGCCTTCTAGCAGATCGGGAGTTAGCACTCCACCTTACGAAAACAAGACCAATATGGCCGCTTAACTTCATTGTAGTCTCAGCTACAGTCTTTAGAGACTATTCTCTGCTGTCTGAAATGTGCCTCATCAAAGAAAACCCCTTCGAAAACGCAGCCACGTATCCCACGAAAACCTTTTCTGTCCAGAAATGTAGCACTAGTAGTCTACAGAATTATTTTGTGGCCATTCATACTGGTTTGGGTCTACCATAACTGGAGCTGATCTTACATTATGATGGCCATGTGCCAAAATAGGGGCTGTCATGATTGGATTGCCCCCTTAAAAAAAAGCAAAAAAATAAAAGCATCATTTTCTACTAGATTAATATCCCATATTTATGTCATGTTCATTGTACATTTCCCTCCTTGGTGTTTCATGACTTTTAGACCTTTGCACGTTCTGGTCAGCCGTTGCTCCTAATTGTTTAGGGGAAAACAGACGTTCTTTATTAATAAAACCCCTGGCAGATCGAGAAAGTCATTTCTATTTTAATTCATGCAAATATATTTTTATAGTGGGAGCTGAATAGTTTTACGAAACACAAGACAACTTATAAACAGAATAATGGGGATTATTAACAGCATCTCGTATGGCTCGCTGACAATGTGAATAGCGGCTGTAATCAGTCCCATCACGTTGACATCATGGCAGAGACATAAAACATGCCCTTTCCCACGTGCCCTCGTGTATTGTGAGAAAAAGTAAAAGTCTTGACTACATTAGTAGATTAGAATGGTTTTCTGCATTAAGCTGCAGCTATTTATGACCATACAACCTATTAACTAAAAGTGATACTTTATTGCTTAAGTAGGTTGCCCGCTTTGATGCTTTTGTTTAGTAGGGTTCCCCAAAAATAAACTGATCACATGATGTCTTGTTGCTGGGATTTAAAAAAAAAATCAGCTGCGATCTGCATGGGAGCCTTTCAACCTGTATGTCCCCTTAGGAACTACTGAAATTTTATGCATTAGGTCGTAATGTCTGCTATAAGGCAGAATGGAGGGGCACAGTAGGGAGTAGGGGGAAAATCAAGAAATGCCTTCGGCGGGAAAGGGTTAAAAATGTTGTAGCTATTTGTTTTTTTTTTTCATAGGCGTGACCATATTGGAGGTATCCCGTCCTTCCTGTATTGACAGCTGCATACACATCCTTTTCTGTCTTTATAGTTTATAGTATTCCCATTGAGCCTTATCTAGTCCTCCAGCTGTACAATATAGCTATCATTGACTCACATGTCCTCTAATAATAATGAAATGACTCTGTCTCAGTCTATACAGAAGAGCCAGTCTACAAAATTTCATATGGAGAGTTTCAGAAAAAATCTGAGAAAATCAAAAAAGGATATAATGGTGCATTCCCTTTAAGAGTGTAATGAAAATATATCCGGCATGACTGTACAGAAGTCCTATCTTGACCTTGGTTCTGAGTTTTACTTGGTTGCTAGTGACTATCTTACAAGCATTTTCCGGCTTATTATTGGGCCACCAACAGGTTGGAAATGAAAACCATATAAATGCTTAGAAATGAGTGGAAAATATTTAAAGTTCTGTCTTGAACATTTGTCAGAAAGTTCTACATCTCATTTCTGAATCCCGCCGAGTCTGGATTATTTTATATTATACAATAAAATTAATGCGAACAACATGACTCGGCTACATATTCATAACTCTGCTAAATTAACATTTTACAACATCTGGATTTTAAGATTTACCATGGGGAGGGGGTCTAAATATGTAACATGTGTGTAGGATACAAAATGTTTCAGCTCTTCGTGGAAATCGCTTGTATCTTTAATAATACTAGTTCTAATATTCCGCTTCTTCCAAGTGTTGGGGATTCCAGAGGTGATACCCCCCCCCAACACACACACACTACCAGATATTTATGACAAATCCCATGGATATGCAATATGTGTCTCTTGTTAAAATATTCTGAATAGACATTGAAAATGCCGTGAATATCGGGAGATCTGAACTTGCAGAATTCAGATTGCAGCTCTGAAGCTAATTTACTGATGTATTTTCATCAGTTCTTTGTGGTAAATATGCAACTGTTGTTCCAATTATTTTTACTATTGTGTAGTAGGGCGTATGTGAACAACTACCACCACTATCAGGTACCACGCAGGCCCCCCTCGTCAGGTGGGCTGGAGGAGTTTGGTTGCGTGTGCTGTGACATCATCACCATCACTATTCCTCCGGTTCCCTCCATTTGATTGCGACACTACTGCTATTATTTGTCTATAGAGATTACATGGCTGTGTGCTTGATTTATACACTTGCTTGCTGCTGAATCCCCTGTACCCAATAATTAGGAGGGGTGTCTACTTATTGCTGGCCATATAGTGTGTATACCCCTGATATATGATCATCTTTAAGCCAAGAATGCTTTAAGTTATTAATAGTTTCATACAATTGATGTTTCCTTGGCAACACGAATAATGCAAAACTTTTACAATGCACAATTAAGTCGTAGCCGCACGTCTAATATTACACACATAGAAAAATTGGAATAAGCTTGTATTCTATTTTCTGTGAAAAGAAACTTGAGAATTTTGCCCTTTTCTACAAAGTGGTGAGAATGAGCTCCTTATCTAAATGACAACATATGTGCAGTGCCCCGGTGTCCCGTAGAGGGCAGGCCGTCCATGGTGTTCACAGAGTTACAGCCTGCGTGATTCACAAGTGCTCATTGTGAGCGGAGATGAGAGCAGTTTAATGTCACATTCTTGGTATTTCTACGCTGCCAACTTTTTACTCCTTCGTTATTCTCAATTTGGCATATTTTCTAACACTTAAAACAGGGGTTTAACAATGGCAACATTTAGTCCCAGTTGTGACAGATTGATGTGAGATATTGCAACAACTGGTGCAGATGCTTCGAGTCCTGTCTCCACCGTCTCACTGGAACATTGTGGTGTGTAACGTTGTAAAAGTTGACAGTTTTGTGTCAATAATTTAACTCTTCCCAAGTCCAAACCAACTGTATTTCTTCCCAACTTTTATACTACAACCCCCAATATGCCCTGACAATGGCAGACAGGCAACTGGACCTCCAGTTGAGACATCAACTTTTTGAGATGAATGTCCATGGTAGTAAGAGGGTTAAAGTCAATTTTGCCTACTCTGACTTTGCTCCTTGAAGGTTCTCCTAGAGAATTGACTAGTTTTATACCCCCCTAAACCAGTCCTACAAGTATCACTACATTGGACTATTGAGGAGCGCATATCTTATAAAACAGACAGCTCCACTCACACTCCTAGGAGTTTAGTCGTTGCAGCTCCCCTAGGTAATTTCCCAGTTTGCCCCCAATAAAATCAGTTCTGAAAATAATACTACATTGGACATTTAGAGATGCCCAGTTGCCCACATATTCAGAAACTGAACCTCCAGCTCTACTCTCAGGTTGCTCCTGTCCAGTCATTGGTGCTCCCCTAGGCAAATGCCCAGTTTGCCACCCACTAAAGCCAGCTCTGTGTGATATACTTCTTTGGACATTTGGGGATATCCATATCTTCAGCAAATGAACCTCCAACTTCACCCAAAGGTATCTCCTGAGAGTACTGTCATTGGGGCTCACTAGGCAATTGTCCAGTTTGCCATGTATAAAACCAGCTATTGGAATAAGGTCCCTTTCACATGGTCTGTGGTTTTTTGGATTTACTGGCCTGCACCTTATTCCAGGATTGGGATTCCTAGCACTATATTTATATATAATGCTAGGAGTCCCTGCTGCCCAGCAACAGACAGTCTCGTATTGTAATTTGTTATGTGAGTGGAGGGTAATAGTACATTTGACATTTGGAGATCCCCACATCTTAAGTAACAGAAACTTCAGATCTATCCTATGGTTTCTTCTGGGAGACCAATCACTGGAGCTCCCCTAGCCAAATACCTAGTTTAGAAGTAATACTTACTTGGACATTTGGCATTGCCCATCTCTACCGCAACTAACCCTCTGACTCTACTCTGTGATTGATCCTGAGAGTCCATTTACTGGGGCTCCCTAGGCAATTGTCCCATCTGCCATCTATAAAACCAGCCAATAATAGCACATTTGACATTTGGAGATACATCTTCAGTACTTCTCCAGGTCTACCCTATGAGTGCTCTTGGGAATCCAGTCATTGAAGTTCCCCTAGGCAAATGCCCTGTTTACTACCCTCCAAAACTAGTTCAGCTAGTAATACTACATTGGACACTTGAGGATAGCCATATCTTCTGAAATCGGACCGCCAGTTGAGGCAACGTCTATAATCTCACAAATTGAATCATGGGATATGGTCCATCAAATTTCACAAGCCAATTCTATTTTTATCTATAAATAAAATGAACTATGATGAAAAGTCTATGATGAAGCAATGTCTGAACATGTGAAAACTTTAGACGGGTCTTCTACACTTTGAGAGCTTCAGTAAATTGGATGAAGTCACATTTACTATCCGGCTAATCCTCTAGATGGACAGTAGACACATGGTAAGGACGAGAGGAACATTTACAAATAGATTTCACTTTGAGAATCTGCCAAGACACATAAGCTCCACCAGTTTCAATCCCTTAAGGAGCACAAAGCCAAAATAAAAACTAAAAAAAAAAATTAGCTTCAATTTAAGGACAGTAATACTGGGTTAACCCTTGGAATTTCATCTAGATGGTCGAGTCCAAGAGACAAAATCCCACCAGGCTTACAATAACAGCTCTTATCAAAGAACATGTTCATCGCCCTCACAAGCCTGGCAGCAGGAGGCGATTTTTTCCATAATTAAGTATAATACGGATGGAATGAGAACTGAGTTTAGATGTTGGCAATGGGCTGTTTATCCAGCAAAATGTTTTGGAAACTTGGCTAGAACTTGATTTTTGGCTACAAAAATTCATTTGTCCATAGGTCGCTCCACTTAATAAATCCCTTCAGATGATTAAATCTTCGTATTTGGAGTTGCGCTATTCATCCTCTAGGCTAGCAGTAGGAGTCTGGTTTAGAGAGAAGGAAACTTTTTTACGTGGATTTTCATTTTCTTTCGGCAGCCACATAAGCTCCGCTAAGACAAGATCTGCTTTTTCATTTATGGTCAGTGACTGCTGTAGAAATTCATTTCCTCTTAAGGCTGAGAAGTGGCATCAGGACAGACGGGAGATTCTTGGGTTATGTGGACTGAAAATAGAGAAGAGCATTGTCCCAAATCAACTGCGCTTTCCATTAAGGAGACATCACCAAAAACCCCATAATGGTTAATATAACAAATCTATATATCGGCCCTCCAAAACGTGCTAAGCATGAAGAAAAGAGACCAAGTAGAAATTATTGATTTAAGAAGGATCAATGTAATTGTCTATCTATCTACAGTCATGGCCAAAAGTTTTGAGAATGACACAAATATTCTATTTTCACATGATCTGCTGCCCTCTGGTTTTTATGTGTGTTTGTCAGATGTTTTTATCACATACAGAAATATAATTGCATTCATATTATGAGTAACAGAAGCTTATATTGACAGTTAGAATGAGTTAATGGAGCGAGTCTAAATTTGGGGGGTTGGCCCCTCTTCTTCGGGGCCTCTGCTATTCCCCCCGGCGTCCTCTTAATCAACTTCTGGGCCAAATCCTGGTTGGTAGCGGCCCCTTTTTGGAGAAATAATTTTTTTATTTTTTTTTTTTTTTTTGTTTTTTTTTTCTCCCCCCCTCTTTTGGTGTTTGTTCCCCATTTTTTTTGGGGATTAAGAGGTGGGGGGTTTCCCCCCCGCGGCCCCTTAAATTTTTTTTTTTTTTTCTTTTTGTTTTTTTTTTTTTTTTTTTTTTTTTTGTGGTGGTGCCCCCTTTTTGGGGAAAAGGGGTTTGGGGGCCGCCCTCTGGTGTGTGGGTGGGGGGGTGGGGTTGGTGGTGGGGTTTTTTTTCTTTTTTTTTTTTTTTTTTTTTTTTTTTTTGGGTGGGGGGGGAGAGAGCCGATTCCTTGGCTGAGAAGCAACCCCACACATGAATGGTTTCAGGATGCTTTACAGTTGGCATGAGACAAGACTGGTGGTAGCACTCACCTCTTCTTCTCCGAATAAGCTGGTTTCCAGATGTTCCAAACAATCGAAAAAGGGATTCATTAGAGAAAATGACTTTACCCCAGTCCTCAGCAGTCCACTCCCTGTACCTTTTGCAGAATATCAGTCTGTCCCTGATGTTTTTTCTGGAGAGAAGTGGCTTCTTTGCTGCCCTCCTTGAGACCAGGCCTTGCTCCAAGAGTCTCCGCCTCACAGTGCGTGCAGATGCACTCACACCTGCCTGCTGCCATTCCTCAGCAAGCTCTGCACTGCTGGTAGCCCGATCCCGCAGCTGAAACACTTTTAAGAGACGGTCCTGCCGCTTGCTGGTCTTTCTTGGGCGCCCTGGAGCCTTTTTGGCACCAATGGAACCTCTCTCCTTGCAGTTCTTGATGATGCGATAGATTGTTGACTGAGGTGCAATCTTTCTAGCTGCAATACTCTTCCCAGTTAGGCCATTTTTGTGCAGTGCAATGATGACTGCACGTGTTTCTTTAGAGATAACCATGGTTAACAGAAGAGAAACAATGATGGCACGCACCAGCCTCCTTTTAAAGTGTCCAGTGGTGTCATTCTTACTTAATCATGACAGATTGATCTCCAGCCCTGTCCTCATCAACACCCACACCTGTGTTAATGGAGCAATCACTGAAACGATGTTAGGTGGTCCTTTTAAGGCAGGGCTGCAATGATGTTGAAATGTGTTTTGGGGGATAAAGTTCATTTTCTAGGCAAATATTGACTTTGCAAGTAATTGCTGTTAAGCTGATCACTCTTTATAACATTCTGGAGTATATGCAAATTGCCATTAGAAAAACTGAAGCAGTAGACTTTGTAAAAATTAATATTTGTATCATTCTCAAAACTTTTGGCCATGACTGTACATATGTCTGGAGGGGTACTTGTTCTCCTTATGAAGGTCCAGCTGGTGTATGGAGACTTACAGGCTTCTGTAGGTGGCTACCTTGTATGTTAATGTCCGACCCATTAAAGGGCATCACTAAAAATATCAACCAAACCACAATAGAACAGTACAGAGCAGGCTGTTAAAGGGAGATGCCTTTGTTGCCATTATTTATGGAAATTCAGCTTGTGAATGGAGTCGATACATACTGTATAATGGCATTGCTTGCAGGGAAATGGGTCTGACATGAGCTTTCAGGGTAACTACCTAAACCGACCTAGCCCTGATATCTCCATTTCTGTCTGTGGCCTTACTATTACCCTGAGGCGGCATGTCCGCTGTCTGGGGGTTGTATTTGATTCAGATCTCACCTTTACCCCACATATTCAGACACTTGCACACTCTTGTCACCTGCACCTTAAAAACATCTCTAGAATTCGCCCTTTTCTCTCCGTGGAAACATCAAAAACCCTCATTGTCGCTCTGATTCTCTCGTCTTCACTATTGCAATTCTCTTCTAATTGGGCTTCCTCTTACTAAACTCTCCCCACTACAATTTGTCCTGAATGCGGCCGCCAGACTCATCTTTCTGTCAAACCGGTACACAGACACATCTACCTTGTGTCAGTCGCTGTATTGGTTGCCCATACATCACAGAATACAATATAAAATTATCACACTCACCCACAAATCTATCCATAGCGCTGCACCCCTCTATTTCTCCTATCTCATCACTGTCTACCGCCCTAACCGTCCTCTCCGTTCTGCCAATGACCTTAGACTTGCATCCCCTGTTATCCGATCATCCCAGTCCCATCTCCAAGACTTTTCTCGAGCTGCACCGGTGCTCTGGAATGCTTTACCCAAGACAAACCGATTAATCCCCAACTACAGCAGCCTCAAACATGCCCTAAAATCACATCTGTATGGTCAGGCTTATCACGTGCTCTGATCACAGTGTAGTGTGCGGAGGTGGAGAACAATAACACCTTTTATCCTTCCTCCTCTGTTCCTCAGATCCTGGCCCCTCCATCTAGAAGTTACACTGCACTCCTTGCACTTAGTATCTGTTTATTCACAGATACCGGCTGGTGACGGGTTCATACAGCTTCAGTTACACAACCTTTTCTATTAAAAGATGGCTGGACCATGGTAGCAAACAAGCCCTCTGACCTCTTGTGTCCCCCTATCTACTCATAGAATGTAAGCTCTTGCGAGCAGGGCCCTCACTCCTATTGTCTGATATGTTTATTTCCTTGTCACATTGTAATGTCTCATATTGTCTGTTCATGTGTCCTCTGATTTGTAAAGTGCTACGGAATATGTTGGTGCTATATAAATAGAGTTATTATTATTATTATTAGGTGGCACTAGAGAGATAGTATTCTTCAGGCTCTGGACAACCCAGACAGACCATCAGCAGTTGCTGGACAGTTTCCTTACCCACCAACCAGACACAGTTGGTGCCTACATTATACACCCCGTCTCTGCCTACACCATTTCCAGGTGCTTGCCAGAAGAAAATTTGGTGTTGGTCACCCCTAGTAGTGATACAAGGAACACTAACAGCTCATCCGAATGCAACAACTCCTTCATAGTGCAATATTTTTTTGGCAATGAGTGTACATACAGGGCATGTGGTGTTACTGTATATGACTTAGATCTTATAGACTGGAATAAAGTAAAATTATCTACATATTAGTGAAGCGGAATTTAGAGCAGTCATAGCGTGGTAACTGAGCTTCCTTTACTTACAGAGATATTGACATACTCTGGTGGGTTGTAGCAGCTATTTTTGCAAAAGTGACAACCGGAAGTGCGGCTGTATTGGTTGTCACCTCTTAGATGTCAATGGTAAAGCTTGGGTATTGATGAAAAGTAGTAACAGAATGATATAACATTAGTATATGGGATTGAAGGGTCACAAGAGAGAGTGAGCTATATACAGATATATCATAAGACCCACTAACGGAAGCCTCCTACATGTGATGCCTGTGGAGAGCTGGGTTGTGGTTTACCACAACGGCAGATGACTTACTATATGTGAGAAAAAAGATAAGAAAAACAGAGCAAGATGTTAATCGTCTTATACATCTTACATTCTGTTCACATCATTTGTGAGCCCCCTGTTTGCTGTATACACCACAAACCTCCCTTTGCATATACATTACACATATAGATATTCACCGAATGGATGTAAAACTTGCTGCATATGCATCTACTGGGGGACTGTAATGGGGTGAGGCAGGAGTGGGCACAACATGGAGGCTCTGATCGGACTCTGGTCATGATAGCGACTATTCTATACCACCAAACCTCCCACAGGTCCAGGATGGCGCAGTGAAGGACAATTGATGGTGATAAGAACTAATCCACCTGCTGCAATGCATTGTAAATTGGGATTTCCTTGATGTTGTGTTTTACACGGCTAGCACACTGACCCAATTGTCTGTATGGCACCATACACACACCCCTGAGTGGTGAGCCTGGGGCAAAACTCAGGATAAGTCCTATACTTGTCCATTTTGCAGCCTGGGCTCGCCAGATGAAGTGAATGGGTCAGTGGATGCATGAGTGGCATACGGATGTCATCCATGTGCTGTCCACGCTATTTTACCACAGACTGGGCACATGCTCACAGTCATGTGCATGCAGCCTATCAGATACACGTTCAGTCATAATGGAGGCTCAGTCTCTTTAGTTACAGGGTAGAGCTGATGGAATTGGCTGCCAATGAGTTGGGTTCATTATGAATTTGCCATAAAGTTTTGGTTTGTCCAAACACAAAACTTTTGAGTTTCGCCACCCACGAATCACTGTTGTACTCTGGCATCTCTTCAGATCCCAGGTCATAATAAGCGGAGTCCAGGAGAGTTGCAGGAGCATAAAAAGCACTGATACCATTGGCGTAGCTAGCAGGGGGGCAGAGGGGGCGGCCATTAATACATGCTTTACTTTTAACTAGATCGGTGTCTGCAAATAACATTCCGCAACTACCTGTCTTGTAAGCCACAAACCACCTCAGGCCTGCGGTTTACAAGACACCGAGACTACAGACAGAAGATGTCTGATTCTCGGCACAGGCGGGCGTGATTACGTCATAGCATCGCGCCTCCTGCACCGAGACATAGACATCCTGTGCATGGACAGGGAGGAGGCGGCGACCCTGTTTTATCAAAGGATCGCAGAAAGGTGAGTAACTTCTTTTTTTTGTTCTTTATTCAGTGCAGTTGTGGGTATTTTAATAATATAAAAGGGTCGTTAGCAGGGGTCATTATAACTATAAGGGAGAATTCATTAGGGGGCATTAGGACAATAGGGGAGGTCATTTATATAAGGGCTATTAGGGGGCATCATTTATAAAAAAGGGTCATTAGGGGGCATTATGAACATAAAGGGGTGGTTATTTATATAAGGGATGATTAGGGGTGCAGAATTTATGTCAGGGGGAATCAGGGGCAAAATATAAGGGGCAATTAATTGAATTAAGGTGGCACTTGGGCTTTATTAAGGCTAAGGCCTCGCATAGCAGGCCGCAGCAAAAAAAACTTTTTCTTGCAGCGATAATGCATCATGTTTTTTTCCGCAGCGCTTTTCACACAAAGACCGCATAGTTTTCCTCTGCGGACTTTCTGCTTCCATTATACCTATAGGGAAACAGCCAGCATTTCCGTAGGTATCATTGACATGCTGCAATTTCCAAAACTGCAATGGTTTTGGAAATTGCAGCGTGTCCACTGTGTGTATATTTCCGCAATATGTGGATGGGATTCGCTAGATCATCAATAAGAGATAAGAGATTCCCCACTGATCAGCTGTATGAAGGGGCTATGGCGCCTGTTTATATCACACGCTGTCTGTTTATAGTGACCATGTGATGTAATTACAGTCTTGTCACATAGGCGTGTATAGGACGAGACTGTAGTTACATGACATGGCCGCTATGAAATCAATGACACTATGTAAACAGAGAAGAGGTCACGGCGCTTACACAAGTACCACGGTTCATTCAAACAGCTGATCCTGGGGTACGGGGTATTAGAAAACACCTGGGACATTATTAATAAGGGACAATATATAAAGGGAGTACACAGGGAAGTTATTAATTTAAAGATGCACTTGGGGGTATTATTCATTACGGAGGGAGTTATATTATATATTTTGTAATTGGGGGTAGCAGCAGGATGGGTGAGCAGGTGAGGACAATGTGGGTCAGGTGCCAGGAAAAGTAAGGAGCCAAAGGTGTCTGTGCTGAAAGCTTTACAGAGACTGGAAGAAATGGTCATGGCCGTCCAGATGGAAGAAAAGAAATTGTGAAATTGTGAACGATTAGTCAGAGACATCAGCTGTAAGTCACTAAATGTTACTGCCCTGTATTCACCTAAATGGTCTGCAGAGCCCTGTGTAGAGCCGCTATATACCTAAGTTGGGGGCCCACTTGGACGAGTTCGCCCCTCCTGTGCTGAATCCCTAGCTACACCTCTGACTGATACTCACCTTCTCTCACCTCTCCTGGGCGCTTCATTGTGGTCCTCTTCATGTTGCTAGCATGTCCTATCACAGACCTCAGAGGTCCCCCAGGACTCCTGACATTACCGAGGAGACAGGAAGAGTCCAGATGATGACTGAAGAAGATGGAAATGGAGCAGCGGACTCCAAAAGGAAGCCCAGGAGAGGTGAGGGAAGGTGAGTATCAGTGTTTATTATGTCTCTGCACCTCCCCTGGACCTCCAATTATTATACTTTGAGGTCTGCAGAAACCCCAGAGTATAATAATAGCACTTCTGGTTCAAACCAAACAAGTTTGGACTGAAACTGAACTGGAGGTTGCCCTTGCAAATATTTGCAAAACGAATTTCGCAAGGTTCACCCATCACTATTACAGGGTCCATTTACATGGTGGGGTGAAGGAGTGGCAGATTATTTTTACTCTCTTAATTTGTCCATTCTCTGGCTATACTGAGGTGACCCACAACTGGTGGCAAGTCTTACCATCCTGGCCAGATGCTGCCAAGTTAAACTATGCTATATCTGTAGGCAGAGGCCCGAAGGCAAAACATGTATAAGTTCAATCTCCCACTACTTGTTGGGGCACAGGAAGCTGAGATATATGGAGTTGTTTGATCTGGAGTACTGAAATGATAAGGTTAGAATAAGGTGGATTTCTTTGGATGTAAAGTATTTAAAGATAAACCCTAGTGTCTGAGGGGACCCAAGCTCCTCTTCCAAAAAGACACTAGTTGATTTTGGGAGCTGATTTTGCATTGGGGTTCCAGGAGCTTTCATTTATACACTTGGTTTGGAGGCAATTGCGGTTAAAAGAACGGTCCCATTCATTTATAAGGACTCAGACACATGACCGTAATTTTTGCAGCTTTGTGTCCATGCCGTATTCAAGGGCCGCAAATTGTGAAGATTGTCCTATTTTTGCCTGCATTTGCGGCATAGACCAGTGTAGGGAATCATACAGGATCTGGGATTGCAGGTGACATACTGAAGCCAAGTGGAAAAGTTTGCGGATCGCGGATCAGTATTTGCAGACAATAAATCCACTATGGTCGTGTGCAGGAGACCTAACACAATTTTTTTCAACCAAACTTAATGAGACTATTGGGCCCTATGCATGTAATTCCCTTGCTATTGGAAGCTCAGATACTATTATGCACTATGGATACTGAAGATGAGTCACTTTCCCAAAATTTGTTCCAGGTTCTATTCGATTATATCAGCTGTTGGATTCCATTTGGTGCAAATAAATCGCCCCTATTGACTGAAAAGTCATTTAAGACACTCTAAGAGTGTCATTTAAGACACTCTTAGAGTCTAAGATCTCCTGGGACTTTATCCGACCCATTTCAAGCTCTTTAACACCAAGATTCCCACAGCTACCCCCAATTTCCAAAAGCCATAACTTTTTAATTCCATAGAATGTGCTGGAAAGCTGGAAAAAAAAAAAAAATCAAAATTAGTTAGATTTAGAGAAATTGTGTTTGCGCGACTTTCTTACGAGGTTCATTTTTACAGTGTTCACTACACAGCCAAAAATGACATGTTAATGTATTGTGTGGGTCGGTACGATTATAGTGATACCAAATTTATGTTGTTTTTGGTACTATATAGTTTTTCGTAGTGCAGCCTGTAATAGAATCACTGCAAATGATAAGCCTGAGAGAATTTAATAGACTCCTGGCTGTCATGGTAATGGATGACCATTCTGAGGGACGTCGATTCCCCTCAAAATGGTGGCGCCCATGTGCTGCCCTGGAAAATGGTACCTCATTCAGGTCTGATTGAGGCATCAGAAGGGTTAATGCAGATAGGTATAATACAGTGGAGGCTATGGCGGCCACTCAACTTAGCCACCATATTTAAAGACCCGACATCCTTACTTGCTGTAAGGACATTGAACTATTAGCTGTGAGCATGAGACCTTTCTATCTACCAAGGGAACTATCACATGTCATCGTGATAGCTGCATATGTCCCCCCCCTCTGCGAAAGCTGACGCTGCCTGCGAGGTCCTACAAGCCACGCTGAGCCAGTTACAGTCTCAGCACCCCCAGGCCCTCCTTCTTGTGTCTGGCGATTTCAACCATGCCACGCCATCATCCACACTTCCCAGTTTCACACAGTATCTAACCTGCCACACAAGAGACAACAAAACACTGGACTTGTTCTTTGCCAACGTGAGGGAGGCATATAACTCATCAGCCCTACCGCCCCTGGGAAGATCGGATCACAACCTAGTACATCTCCGACCTGTGTACAAGCCACTTGTACGTAGAGAACCAGCTGTCACCTGCACAGTGAGGATATGGTCCGAGGAGAGTGATGAGGCTCTGAGGGATTGTTTTGACACAACCGCATGGGAAGTTTTGCAGGATTCGTATGGAGAAGATATAGAAGGACTCACACACTGCATAACGGACTACATTAATTTTTGTGTGGACAACACAGTACCCACAAAAGTGGTGAGGTGCTTCTCCAACAACAAACCATGGATTAACTCTGATATAAAAACACTACTTAAGGAGAAAAAGATGGCATTCAGGACAAGCGATAAGGAGGGGTTGAGGGAAGTACAAAAGGAGCTAAGGCATCTAATCAGGCAAGGAAAAGCCAGTTATAAGGAAAAAATGGAAAAGCAAATGGAAAGAAAAGACATAAGGGGGGTCTGGGAGGGGCTTAAGTCAATTTCGGGTCATAAACAGTCGGTCTGCCAGATTGAGGCAGATGTTAACTGGCTTAATGAACTAAACCTATTCTTCAACAGATTTGATCACACACCAGCTCCTCCCACCCCAGAATGTCCTTCAGCTCCCCTCACCACAATGACTTCACCCCATTCACCCCATGTGGCTACTTCCCAACAGACCAGTAAATCCAGAAATCTGTCTTTATCTGACCACAGTCTGACCTTCACACGGGCCCAGGTGAGGAAGGAGATGAAAAAGATCAAGGCGAGGAAAGCCGCAGGGCCAGATGACATCAGTGCAAGGCTAATTAAGACTTGTGGGGACCAGCTGTGTGGTATAATTACATATATGTATAATATGAGCCTGAGGCAGGAAATAGTCCCTGAATTATGGAAATCTTCTTGTGTGGTACCAGTTCCAAAGAAACCTCACCCTATGGACCTCAACGACTACAGACCTGTAGCACTGACATCCCACTTGATGAAGCTCTTAGAGAGATTGGTTCTCACACATCTTCGCCCTCTAGTGAGCCCTGCTATGGACCCTCTCCAGTTTGCTTATCGACCGGGCATTGGCGTAGATGATGCCATCATCCACCTTCTGCACAGGGCTCTGTCTCACCTGGAAAAACCAGGGAACACGGTGAGAATAATGTTCTTTGATTTCTCCAGTGCTTTTAACACCATACAGCCCAGGTTACTGAGAGACAAGCTGGGCCTTGCTGGAGTGGACCACCACCTCTCCAACTGGATCCTAGACTACCTCACAAATCGACCTCAATACGTGAGAGCCCAAGACTGTGTGTCAGGTACCGTGATCTGTAATACGGGGGCACCTCAGGGTACGGTTCTCGCCCCTTTCCTCTTCACACTGTACACTGCTGATTTTAGGTGCAACTAATCCAGCTGCTACCTACAGAAGTATTCTGACGACTCTGCAATAGTAGGCCTCATCACAGACGATGATGACAAGGAGTACAGAGAACTGAACCGGTTTTTTGTGGACTGGTGCCACCAGAACCACCTGAAGATTAACGCGGGGAAGACCAAGGAGATGGTGGTGGACTTCCGTAAAGGCAGATGCCCTCCAAAACCAGTGGACATCCTGGGGACGGGCATCGAGATTGTGAACACCTATAAGTACCTGGGTCTGCTCCTTAATAATAAGCTGGACTGGGCAGATCATATGGAGGCCCTGTACAGGAAGGGCCACAGCAGGCTCTACCTGCTTAGGAAGCTGAGAGCCTTTGGAATCCGGGGGGCACTTCTTAGGACTTTCTTCAACTCGGTAGTGGCATCAGCCATCTTCTTTGGAGTGGCCTGCTGGGGGAGCAGTATATCAACCAGGGACAGAAATAAACTTGACAAGCTGATTAGAAGGGCCAGCTCTGTCCTGGGGAGCCCACTGGACCCAGGGCAGGTGGTGGGTGACAGAAGGATACTGTCCGTGGTGAGCTCCATGCGGGAGAATAACTCCCATCCCATGCATGAGACTGTGATTGCGCTGGGCAGTACTGTCAGTGACCGACTGCTCCACCCTAGGTGTGAGAAGGAGCGCTATCGGAAGTCTTTCCTCCCCACCGCGGTTAGGCTGTACAACCAACACCGACCTAAGCGGAGATCATTACATACAGAGAACTGAAATATCTCTCTGCCTGTTAAATCCCCCCCCCCCCCCTCTGCTACGTCCTATCTGTCTGTCTGCTATTAATGTAATGCCTCTTACCTTGGAACATTCCTGTACATGTTGTATTTGTATTTGTATCTGCTTATCTTATCTTTGCTGCTGTAACACACTGAATTTCCCCACTGTGGGACTATTAAAGGACTATTATTATTATTATTATTATTATTATCCTCCTTAATAGTACAGTGGATGTTGGGAAGGGGTTGACAAGCAGTCCAAAAATTTTCCTTTACACCAATAGTCCCTCATGATTGGTTGTGCTAGAGGGTGGAGTGCCTAGCTGCAGACGATGGTCATGTGATCACCATTTTGGAAATTTCATGTGTGCGAATCTCAAGGTTCAAGATTTTTGGAAAATTTGCAACAAATTTTATTTGTGTCAAATTGGTTTGCTTATCTCTATTGATCACCTGCCAGCCAGCCAACCTCATTCAGATGGGTCTCTACACCTACAATATAGCTGTACAACAGGAGACTCACTTCTCTTTCTTAGGCTTCATCGATGACTTATTGAAGCTGTGCGACAACTGGATCCAATTTTTGCACTAGTCCATCAGTATTTAGGTTCCACCACCAACGTATGGTACATGTCAAAATTGGTAAATGTCAAGTAAAAGTAATATCAATGACAAATTATGACATATCTGAGTCTTCAGACTGGATATCATCTACCCAGCTGTTCTTCCATTCAACAAACCACTAGTTCACCACAGGGTCATGTAACTTTTCATTGAGGCAGCACATCCTTTATAGCCCCACTATATAAGACATAATGTGTGTCATTTACTGATGCAACAATGAGCCACATATCTGGGACTCGCTGCACACTTGGCATTGGGAATTCCCATTTTTACAGCCATATCTTTTGACAACCGAGAACAAGTGAGCATAGTCATGATACGTCCTGCGCTCCTTACAAGATATGTGCCGGCTTTAGATTCCGCAGCTGTGGAATTTCAAATAGCTGCAGACTCCTTCCTGTGTTCCTCCAACACATGGTAGACATCATGCCCTGGATTTCTGAAAAGAAATGAGAAAGAATGCCCTTCGCTTGGCACGCACTTGACGTTGGCACCGAGTATACATCAGTTCTGTCATGTAAGCAGGTGCTCATTTTATTCACAGTTGGAGGCACAATACAAGCGAGCAGCTGAGAATACAGGAGCACACGGGCCAGGTCATAAGGCAGGCAGCAGCTTTATTTATGTTCCTGGAGACTGACTCCTGGCAAGGCTGTGTTCCTCATCATCATCATCATCATGGATACCTCTACACGTCCCATTTATTACTACTTTATAAAATATGTCCAATATTTCACTAAAATTTCTCTTCCAAATTTCAAACAACGTTTTTTATGTTTCTTGTACCGATGAATAAATAAAAATATATTAAATACAAAAATATTCCTTGTGACGCAATTATAATATTTCTGGTAGAAAGTACTTTACTAGAGTAAGGTACCACGGCAGTGGAGATCCACAACCTCATGCGTTTCATTTTATACATATTTAAATTTGTAGCGAAAAGTTACAAATTTTTGCAAATATAAATAAAAATTAGTTAATTTAAATTTTTTGCTGAGTTTTAAAGATTTTCTCTAACTATCTTAGTGGTGACATCTTTTGTCTTGATTGGTGCCAATGGATATGACCATGAATGTAGGAACTTTCTATGGTCTGGGATTCGTCGGACACCCAGCCATGATGTCCTTATTGTGTCCAGTTTATCTTCTCATACATGTAGTGTCCCTGCCTGATAACCTGTCCACAATAAGGACATCATGGCCGGGATTCTGGCAAGTCCCAGACCATAGAAAGTTCCTGCGTTCATGGTCATATCCATTGGCAAATGATCAAGACAACAGATAGTCATCACTAGTGATGGGGAAACCGCTTCGTCACGAGATGGGTTTGACCCAAATATCCCAAATTGTTAAATTTTTAACAAAACCGAACAATTGCGGATTTATCTTGGGCAAACTAAAATGGAGGGTGCGACATGCATTGCTGTAAATTACTACACTTTGGGATCTCTGCAGACTCCAGAGTATAATAGGTGTAAAAAATCATTTATATTCACCTTCCGTTACCTCTCTTGGGCTACTACATTTTACAACTTTTTCTTTTATCTTTGTCTCGACATATCAAATGATATGAGCCACAAAAAGACCAACTTTGAAATTAAACAGTTTTGCGATACTCTGTCAGGTGATGTTTATGCTATATGTGCCTCTGTATATGTCGCCACCTAGTGTTTCAGATGTGAACTGCAGTTCCCTTGGCTAGCATTTCATGATATTGTATTGCATTTGTACCATGAGAAATTGGGTCCCTATAAAATCTGTGGAAAGGTAAAGGTGGATACATCTGTAAAGTAACTCAACAACTATGTTATTCGTCATTTACTGGTGCCCCCTTTGTCTAATGTGGTAAAAGCAACCCTCTACGGATGATCAAGGTCTTGTCAAGATCACCTGTCTTGTCACATTTCCTATTTTAGCAGTAAGTATCTCATGGCACACTGCGGATCTGTGTTGGTTTGTCTTTCTTCTGATGTACCCCTTTCCCATTCTACTCAATCAATGATCCTTATCCAAACTTTTTGACAGTACATTTTCTACAATACGGCCCTACATGTCAATAATGACAATGAGATTCATTGTACCGAGCAATTGCTTTTCGGGCTCTGCGTCCTGACAATGATTTGCCAAAAGCCTAATAAGAACATTCCCTTTCAATGTTATAAACACAGAACGTGATCAAAAGAGTCTTCCCTATAGACCAGGTGCAGTGAATTGGTGCGGCCCGTCACCACTCAAGTACCTCCATCCAATGACTAGATGCATCCCACAAAGGAACAATTACCCAGCTCATAGAGACTATATAATAGCTGTTATAATGTCATCATCCTGGCCGTGTATTATCTCCTGCCAAGGCTCAAGCAGACATAATAGAGAGAGGACTCTCGTAGTATAGCATTACTGTTCACATAAACTGAAATGTGAGTAGGTTTCACGTTATCTGTTTATTAAGAAATATTTATGGGGCCAACTAGAAATATGACCGGAAATAGAAAACTCCACCCCTTCAGTAACCAAACCTAGAATACAGGTGATACTTATGACAACAGGTATGTACCTAAAGCACTCCATAAAAGGAACAAGTGATGTTAAAGGAACAATTTGTAATGCAAATTTGGGAGTAGGTAAGGGAGGCAAGACATAGGGAAGAGAGTGGAGACCAAAATTATCATGTCGTGAAAGTCATTGCTAATCGAGCTAGTCAAGGTGGGGCATTGCCATTCTACCTGGTTAGCTGCAATACAAGACATAACCCATAGGCTAGAGTGGCACTGTTTCTAAAGAAGAACTTGCCATCTTATTAATCAATACTATATTACCATCGTATTGTAACATCTTTGCCTGTTGGGGCCTCTGCGCCATCCTCCGGTCGCATGCTTTGGCGCAGGAGGCGTGTTCAGTTGTGATCCTTTTCACTTGTTGTAGCACAGCTGAAAATTCGTTGCTGTGTGTGAGTCCAGCCAGTACTTTACTTCCTTTGGTTACTATGGAGTTAAGTTAGTAGCTTTTGCTTGACATTCCTCCTGGCCAAACAAGTCTATGGTGAATTCCTTTATATACTTTTTCAGCCCGCTCCCTTATGCTTGCTATTGTCTTGTGCGTGCTGGCTGTATACTGTTTGCTATCTATATTCATATTTCTGACCTTGCCTATTTCCTCTGACTGCTCTTTTGGATTCTGACTCTGTACTTCGCTGCTTGACTGGTTCCGACCCCTTGACTAGCTGACCTCCCGTTTGTTGTTGTTTGCCTTGTCTGTGTTCTGTGTTATCACTTGCATCATAGGAAGGGACTGTCACCCAGTTGTCCTCTACCACTTAGGGTAGTTGAGGAAAATAGGCAAGGGCTGGGGGTGGGTTCAGCATTAGGACTCACTGTCTTGTCATTCCCTTCCTCCCAGGTTTCACCAGCACATACTGGGGAATTGTTCATCTAGCAATTCCCTAACAAGTATTCATCTAAATAGGTAATTCATCTCCGCAGCATCAGCACCCACCGACTGTGTGTTCAGGAACCAAATACCATGCATTCTCAATCGACTCTGCCACTTCGCGTTGGACAGAGCCAGAATTTTGAGATCAAAATGGCTGACTGGACACGCGCAATTGGCTCTGTCCAACACGAAGTGGCAGAGCCGACTGAGCATGCGCGGGATTTTAATCCCGAACAGACATGATCGGCAGATGCTGACGCTGCGGAGAGGCGTCAGCACAAGAAGAGAGGGGAGGCGCTGGATCTTCAGAAGAGCATGTGACATGAGCACAGGGGACGCCCCCTGTGCTTTCTGAAGACTAATTTGCATAAAGAAGAAAGAAGAAAATTCTCCAAAACGGCAGCGCGTAGCAGAAAAATAAAGGTAGGAGAGGAATAGTCTTTCTAAAGGCTATTCCGACGTGCTGTTAGTGAAAATAGGGTTTCCCAATGATAGAATCCCTTTAACCAACTTATTAGACAGGTTCTCTTTAAGTCCAATGACACATCATCTGGTCTGTTATTTTTTTATACAAATCCATTCAGCTATTCCAAAGATATAAGCACTGTCAATGTGCAAATTTGGGTATAGTAGCCAAAAGGGTGGTAACGCTGCATGACCTACCCCTAGATAAACCACAGTGTTAGCACCCATTTAGATAGTTTATCCCAATTTACATCAACACTAAAAGGGCTTATATCTTTGGAATGGTGGATTTGAATAAACAAAATAACAAAATGCACAGGGTGACAGTGCCGATAAGATGATGTATGCTATTGGGCTTTTCTGACCTTGTGACAGATCCTCTGAAGCTAGGTTTCCAATGCCTGTTAATTCCGATGACTGACAGTTGACAGTTATTCCTCCTGATCTTCCTATGCATAGTTGGCCAAGCCTAGCATGCATGTATTTTCAATAGAGAGAGGAAAGTAAGTTTTTACCAGACACCTCTGGTGGTAGCTTATCTCCCCTGAGAATAATAGATTGGGCATGCTGAAGTCCAACCTGCCCAATCCTTCTGGCATCTGCCATCTTCAGAGGCTTGATCAGTTCCACTGAAATAGTCCAACACATTATAATGTGTTTGGCCGACCCTAAGGAAGCTTATACTGAAATCTTCTGAACATCATATCCACATACCATACAGTACAATGAAGAGAGTAATTGGAAAATATCTTCCTTGCCTGCGAAGACATTCACTAATCCTTAGATAATAGCACTAGACAAGAGTCAGCAAATATGTGAACATCTTGAACTTAAAGGGGAAGGAAGTGCCCAGCCCCATAAATGTGGCTCCATTGCAATGAATGCTGTCATACAGCCAGGGGCTTTCTTAACTGAGAAATGACTAGTAAAGATCTAATTGTTACATTTCACTATACTAGGAGTTTCCAGATCTGGAAGAACACTAAAGACGATAGTATAATTCTCTAAAAATAAGCCATACAATCCACATAAAAGCTAATCATCAACATCTTAGTACATAGAGGAAATTGTGTCCTAATTCGTAGCAGCAGGATAAGAAAGCAGCGGGACAGAGGGGGTGATACGTCTGAGAATGTGGAGACAAACAAGTTGAGCTTTTTACTGTCTTTTCGAGGACATGAGGCGGCAGTCAGTATTCTTAGAAACCAAGTTAGGGTTGGCTGATGCAAAGAAGTCCGAGTAATGAGGAAGGACCAGAACATTTTTGGGTTCAAGAATCAGCCACATTTGGCAATTTTGTGTAATTTATAAATTATTAGTTAATTTAAGTTCTTTTTATGGTAAAAAATCAATCCTGAATCATCTCACATTTCTTCTGTTGCTAGGGAAAATCTGTATTCAGCTCTTAATAAATGCAGAATACAGCTTCTCCCCTGCCTGTTGCTGAAACCTGCTGCACCCCATTTTGCTTATGTAAAAAAATTGACCATTTTTCATGTAGAAGATTTGCTGCAGATTGTGGATAAACATAATTTATTAAACAAATAGTAAAATTTCTTTAATCCTCTATAGAATTGGACACGAATTAGACCATACTTATTAACAGAGTTTAAATCCTGCTTGCAAACCGTGCCGCAAGGAAGCATAATTTTTGTATGCCTTTGGCAGGGTGTTTGTAAGCCATGCCCCCTTTCTGACCTCGACATACCCATATTTGCGGAGGTTGTTTCTGAGGTGGACAAGGAGACTGTGGGAACTGCTTGTGCTGATCAGTGGATCACACAATCCTCTGTACTGGTGGTCTGTCTGGGCCATCCAGAGTCTGTTTGCTGTGTGCCTGTACCCTCATGCAACCACCACTCACAACACTTCCTAACAGCTTGGTCAGAACAGCTTAGATGGGGGGCAATTTGTCAAAACAACTATCCTGGTTTTCGCAGACCAATGATGTATCCCTTCTCAAAGTCTGTCAACTGGGCAAACTGTCTATGCGTGCATCATAGAAACATATCTAGCAGTCTATGATCTCTCAACAAGAGGTACACTACCCAAAAGCAGCCTGTGAGAGCCCACTGTCTAACTCATACCACACCTGTAATCTTTTACATATCTTCTTAAGACATAACTGCTTCCCAACCTTTGCAGCAATTCTACACTTATATCTGGGTGCATTATTATTTTTGTCATTGAGTTTTTCTATGCAATAAATCTACTTCAATCTACCTTACATTCTTTTTCCCATTTACAAATTGCTGGTTGCCATTGGAAACAGTCAAAAAGAATATTGTCAGACACACCCTAAACAGCATCAATAATACAGGGAATAAGTATGATTTTATACTGTATGCCGGAACAAAGAAAGCTCAGTAAAGTGAATTTTGGGTCACCTAGCAATTCTGTGAGATTACAGTTCTGAAGCTAGCAGAATTGTGAATGCAGCTGATCTCGAGATCAACACAAAGTAAGTAATGCAAAGTATTTATGGGGTGACTAATCTTTTCACACAGATTAAATATCCATTATACATAGAGGCGGGAACTCCACAGAGTAGATGAGAGATAATGATGTTTTTAATCAATCTGGAGAAGAAAGATGATAATTAATTCATATTAAGAAGACAACTACTGTATGTGCGAGATCTTGTAGAGATAATGGCAGTGTAATTGTCTATCCTCCCACTCTTTTCTATGGTTCTTAGTTCCAGCAAAAACACACAATACTTGCTTTAAAAACAGGAATTGAGCAACAGGAAAATGTCTGCCTTTTCGAACATGAAGACATTCCTGCAGGGAGTACACGCTCCGAACACACGTGGGAGGGTGCACTGAGCACAATGGTGAGTAAACATTGCCAAGATCAAGCCCTTTTATTTATAGACCCAACCAAAGGATGAATGAAATGCTTACTATGGTACAACTACGCTCAGCAACGCTCAAGCAGATCAAATGTTGATACAGACCGGATTAAAATATTTCATGGTGGAAGCCAATGGAGTGCTCATTTAGATATACCAAGGGTTAGTCATTCATTTTAGTTCTTGGACAACCCCTTTATAGACATTGTCCCCTTCTTGGAATAAAGCAGCAATGGTGATCCAATTCATCATTGTAGACCTAATTTTTCTAGACCCAACCATCACCAGGGAAAGTTGTACGGAAATGTAGTATTAAATGGCATCCATTTATAGGAGTGTTCGACCATTGAGTTGAGGAGTAGCGGCTCTTTGCAATGGGTCTCCGCTATGGATCCCAGAGAGGAGTCCCCAAGCTGTGGAGTTCACTCTAAGACGTCCATGGACATATAAACATGGGTTGTCCATTTGGAGCAACCTGTTAAGGCTGTGGCCACACGTTACAGTAAAGTTCTATTTTTTGTTTCAGATTTTTTTGCTGCATTTTTGAACCTAAGAGTGGTATTAGCAGAAGGGAGAAGTATAAGCTTGTCCTTTATAGTTCCTACTTCTTTTTAAGCTACTCTTGGCTTTGGCTCAATAAAATGCACAAAAATCTGCATCAGCTTTTCCAGAATAGGTGACTTCAGCCTCAAAGAGGGCTTGTCTTGTGAAGACTAATCTTTTTTAGCTTGAATTTGACAAAACCTCGGCAAACAGCTGGAGAACAGGAAACATTGGTGTCCACACAGTTCCTCTGCAGTTCCCTGCAGCGGCCACTAGAGGTGAAAAGTAGTATTACATGCACCCATGTATTATGTGAATAGATCAAGTCCTCCAGAATCAGAGCTGGTATTTTTCAATTGCTCTCTGCTCTGACA